>MU119351.1:122509-134368 GCA_014904845.1 Acephala macrosclerotiorum
ATTCAATTAAAAACTAAATTATTATATTGAATAAAATATTAAAATAATAAATTAAAAATTTTTATTTTCGTTAATAAATCGTTTGCAAATAAAAAAAATTTTAATTTTTAAATTAAATATAAAATTATTTTTATAAACGAAAATAAAAAAAACAATAAAAAATTCAAAATTAAATTTTTTATTTATTTATTATAATTTTATTAAAAATAAACGAATTATTAAAAACGTACTAATTTTAAAAATATATAAAATAGTAAAAAAAATCAATATAATAATAATAATTAAATTTATTATAAATATAATTATAAAATAATTTGATTTTTTTAATATTTTAATAATCGTATATATCGATTTATATTTATTTTACAAATATTTAATTAAATTTAAAATAATCAAAAAAAAATATTTAATAATCGATAATATAATTTTATAATAATTATATAAATAAAAAAAATTATAAAAAATCAAATAAATCAATAATTAAAATAATTTAATAAATGTTATAATAAAATTAATTTTAATAAAACTTTGAAAAAATTTTTAAATATTAATTATTTTAAAATACGAATAAAAAAATAAATTAAAAAAAAAATAATAATAATAAGAAATAAATAAAAAAAATAAATAAAAAAATATTTATTTTTAATATTTTTATTTGTATTAAAATCAACGAATATTATATATTTACAACGTATAATAAAAAAAAAATTATTAATATTAAAACAATATTATATAATATTTACATATAATTCGAAATCGTATATAATTAATATTATTTTATTTTTATTTTCGAAATAAAAATTTTATATTTTAAATTTCGTTTTTTAAATAATTTTAATTAATAATAAATTAATACGTATATTAAAATCCAAAAAAAAATTCTACGTATATTTAAATCGTTTTATTAATAAACTCGATATTTTTAATATAATATTAATATTAAAAAAATATTACAATTTTTAAATTAATATAAAATTAAAAAATTATAATTAAAAAATTTTAAAAAAAAAAATTAAAAATTGAAATTTTTTTTTATAAATTATAATAAATATTATACTAATAAACGTTTATATAATTTAAATATAATTAAATATAATCGAAATATATTTAAATATATTAAAATATATTTAAAAAAATTCGAATAAATTAAAATTCTTTTTTATAAATTTTAAAAATTAAAATTTTTTAAAATTTTTTAAAAAAAAAAAAATAATATAATTTCGTTTTTTTATATAATAAAATTGTTTTAATTATAATAAAAAAAATAAAACTTTTAAAATATAAATAAAAATATTTTAAAAAAAATTAATAAAAAAATAAAATTATTATAAAAAAAAAAAAAAATTTTTTAATTAAAAAATTATTATTATTTTGAGATTTAATAAATTTTTTTTATTTATATAATCGTTAAAAAATCGTATATATATTTTTTTTTTTTCGATTTTATTAAATTTAAAAATACGAATTTTAATTTTAATTTTTTTTTTCAATTTTTTTTCAATTTTATTTATTATGAAATTTTTTAATTATTTTTTTTATATTTATATTTTTATTATCGTTAAAATTAATAAATTTAATAATATTTTTATTTTTATTATTATTTAAAAAATTTTAATATTTATTTTTTTTAATGAATTTTTTTAATAAATTTTTAATATATAATTTTCAAATTATTATTTTATTTATTTTTTCAAATAAATAATTTTTTTTAATTAATTTATTTAATAAATTTAATATAAATTCAATTATTTATATAATAATTTAATATTGTTAAATATATTTTAATTAATAAATTTAATATTATATATTAAAATAAAAAAATTTTCTCGAATTAATTTTTTTTGTATTTAATAATAAACGTCGAAATATATTTAAATTTATTTATAATTATATTTTTTTTTTAATTTCGATTTTTTTATATTTTTATTTCGTATTTTAATTTATTTAATTTTTAATTTAAAAAACTTTACTCGATTATATATTTTGTTTTAATTAAAAGTTTTTTAAATAAAAAATCGAATTTTAATAAATAAAACAATTTTTTTATTATATATTATATAAAATAACGTATATTTAATTAATTTATAAATAATTTTTCGATTTATAAAAAAAATAATTAATAAATATTTTAATTAATTTTTTATATTTCTTTTTATTAAAATAATTAATATAATAATAAAAAATTAATATTTTCGTTTAATTATTTTATTTATTTTCGAATTATATATAAAAATAATAATTTGTTTAATTTCAAATTTATTTAATTTTTTAATAATAATTTTTTTAAATTCAAATTTTTCGTTTAATTTTATATAATTGAAAATATTATATTTATAAATAATATTATTATAAATAAATTTAATAATTTTTTATTAATTTAATTTTAATTTAATTAAAAAAATTATTTCGTATTATAATTAAATTATGGAATATTTTTTATTATAAAAATTTAATTATATTTATTTTAATATAATAAAATAATAAAATTATTTTTTAAAAATATAAAATTTTTTCGTATTTTATTTTTATTTTTATATTAATAATTATTATAATTTATTATAAAATTTCGAATATTTTTATAATATTTTTTTAATAATATTAATTAATTATTCGATAATAATTTTTTTTTTTTTTTAGTATATTTGAATTTATTATATATTATTTTAAATAGTTTAAAATAAATCGAAATATATAAAATTTAATAATATTTTTTATAGTATTTTATTTCGAACGTTATAATTAATAAATTTTTAAATTAATTTACGAAATTTTATTTTAATCGTTTTAAAATTATTAAATATTAAATAATATTTTAAAAATAATTCGAATAATTATTATTAAAAAAAAAATAATAATAATAATATTATTATTATTTAATAATTTACTAATTTCAAAAAAAATAATTAATACGACGTATATGAAAAAATAATCAATATTGAAAATTAAAAATTAAAAATTTTTCTTTAAATTCAATTTAATAATTCAAATAAATATTTTTAATTATAAATAATTTATTTTTAATTTTTTAATTAATTTTATATTTTTTAATTAAAATTAAAATTATTTTAATATAATTAAATTCAATTATAATAAATTTATTAATATTTTTTTTTTTAAATTAATATTTTTTATTTATAGTTTTTTAAATAATTCGTTTATAATAATATAAATATTTTTTTTAATATATTTAATTTTAAAATCGAATAATTAAAATATTAAAAAAATTTATTATTATTTAATTTAATTAAACGATAAACGTATTAATATTCGTTTTAAAAATAAAATAAATATTATATAATTAAATATTTTTTCGTATTTTTATTAATTAATATTAATATTTAAAATAATTATTTTTTATTTATTAATAAAATTATAATAAATTTTATAAAACATTAAAATCGTCGTAAATTTATTTTATAAAAATATTATAACGATTTTTTTTTATTCGTAAAATTATTATATTTTTATTTCGAATATTTAAAATAAATTAATCGTATTTAAAAAAGTTTTTATTCAAAATATAAAAATATTCAACGAATTTTTTTAAAAATTTATTTACAAAAAAAAATATATTAACGTTTTTTAAAATAATAAAATTCATTTTTATAATCGTATTAATTAATCGATAAATTTTAATAATTTTTTTTACGATTAAAAATTATAAATTCTAATAAAAATTATTATTTTTTTTAAATATTTTATAATTGAATTATTTTTAAAATATTTTTATTATAATCGAAAATAAAATTTTAAAATAATAAAAAAAAGTTTTTTATTATATTATATATTAAATTATTTTAATACGAATAAACGAATTAATATTTTTATAAATTTTAAAAAAAAAAATTTAATTAAATATTATTATTTTTTTATAATTAAATATTTTTTTTTTTTAAATTTTTATAATTAGTTTTTAATAAATAAAAATATTAATTATTTAAAAATAAATTTTATTTTTTTAAATTTAAATTTATATATTGTATTAATATTTAAATTAAATAATTTTAAATTAAAATTATTTAATAATAAAATCATTTTTTTTATTTAAATTTTTTTTTTGTTTTTATATTTAAAAAATTTTCGATTTTATTTTTTTTTTCGATAAAATAAAATAATTAACGTTTAATATTATTTTTAAAAATTTTTTTTTTGATATTTATATTTAAAAATAAAATTATTATTATAAAAAAATTTTTTTTTCGTTTTTTATTGAAAATTTTTTTATTTAAAATTTTTTTTTATTTTTTTTTATTAAAAAAAACGTTTTATAAAAAAGCGAAAAAAAAAAATTTTTTTTATATTATTTTATTTATATTTTGTTTTAAATTAATAATATTTATTTTAATTATATTTATTTTATTTAAAATAATATTAAAAATATTTAATAAAAAATTAAAAATAAAAAAAAATTTATTAAAATATAAAAATTATTTGTAAATTTTAATATTATATTATTTTTTAATAATATTAATATTTAATTTTTCACGTTATATTTTTTTTTTAATATTTTTTTAATTTGAAAATATATACGAATATAATAATTTTTAATAATTTAATACAAATAAATTTTTTTAAAAAAAAATAATTATAATTATATAAATAAAATTAAAATTTTTAAAATTTTAAAATATATTAATTTACGAATTATTATTTTTATTATTACAACGAATAATTATTTTAAAAAAAAAATTTTATATTATTTATTAAAAAAAAACAAAATTTATATTTAATTTCGTATTCAATTTTTATTTTTATAATTATTATTTCGACGAATTCGAAATTTTATTTAATAATAATAAATAATTAAAAAATTTTAATATTTATAATAATATTATTAAAATTTTAAATTATATATATCGAAATAAATATTATATAATATTTACGTGTAATTTGAAATCGTATATAATTAGTATTGTTTTATTTTTATTTTCGAAATAAAGTTTTTATATTTCGAGTTTCATTTTTTAAATAATTTTAATAAACTATAAATCAATACATATATTAGAATTCAAAGAAAAATTTTACGTATAATTAAATTATATTACTAATAATATAATATTTTTAATATAATATTAATATTGATTAATAATTGCTTTTAATCGCGAATTAATAAAAATCTATTAAAAGAAACAAAATACAATAAATTAAAAGTATTAATAAGTTTGTTATAAAAAGTATTAAAAAATCTCGATCGAATATTATTAAAAATTGTCGAATTATAAAAAGATTTTACTGTTTTTTTTTGTAGAAACGAGATTAAAATATTTAATTGTTTTTTGAGAATTTGAAAAAATTAATTATAAAAAAGTTTGTATTTTTAGACGATCAATTCGAGTTTGCGTTTATTACGTAAAATAATATTATTTCACGAAAAACTCGATCAAATAATTAATTAAATTACTATATTTATTGTTTGATTTTAAGTATTACATTAAATCGATATTATTTTTTATTTTTTATTCTAATTATATTTATATTTTACAATTTCAAATCAATTAATCGAATAATATATCGATATTAAATTACGATTATACGAAGTTTTTATAAATTACTATTGAAAAACGTATCGTAAAAACGTTTATTGTAAACGTTTAATTAAATGTTTAATTAAACGTTTATTAAAAATATTTACTTTTTAAAAACGTTTATTTATTTTTATATTCGTTTTTATATTCGTTTTTATATATATTTTTCTTTATTCGTTTTTATTATTTAATATTATTAAAACATTTAAATTATTTATAAAATTATTTATAAGATTAATTACTTTTTATTCTTCGAAAATAGTATTCAAAAAAAAAAAATATAAAATCAAAAAAAAAATATAAAATTTATTAATTAATACAACGAATAAAAATTTAAATAAAATAATAATTGATATATTTATTGTATTTAATATTAAATACTATAAATAAAGCGAATATACGAATTATATTATATAGAAATATTTTAAAAATAATTTCAATAAATAAACAAAAAATACGTTTTTTAAAATAATATTAATTTTTATTTGAGAATTGCGAAATATATTATACAAACGAAAAATATAATTATTAAAAAACGAGAAAAAAATTATAAAAATACTGGAAAAAATTATTATAAGTAAAAAAAAATACTATAAATAAATTAAAAAAAAAATTGTAAATTAATTAGTAAATAAAAATAAATTTTATATTTATTTTAAATAAAATTCAATTAATATCAAAAAAGAAATCGTTTAAAATAATATTATTTTTCAAAATAATTTACTTTTACGATTATAATACTTTTAAATTTTAAATATTTTAAACATTTAATTTTACGATATTTAAACTTTGAATATATAGTATTTTAATATACAATTTTTAAATATTTAATTTTTAAATCGATAATTTTATTAATTAATATATTAATAAAATAATTTACAAAATCAAAAAAATATAAATTTTAATTAAAATACTCGATTAAATAACAATTTTTAATATAATAATTTTTAATTTCTATAAAATATATTAATAAAATCGTTTATAAATTTAATAAAAATATATATTAATAATAATAAAAAATATAATAAAAAATTGTTTAATATTTTTAATATTAAATTATAAATTTTTTATGATTATTATTTTAAAATTAAATTATTAGAAAATTAATACGATAAAACATTTTTTATTATATTTAAAAATCGTACAAATTTATTTTATTATAATAAAACCGTAAAAAAAAATTATAGTTTTATAATAATAATAAATATAATTCGAACGTATTTCAAAACGAACGAAAATTGATAATTGTATATATTTTTATAAAAAGAAATTATATTATTACGAATTATTATTATTAATTAATCGAAAATTAAATTAAAGTTTTTTTAATTATTTTTCGATCAATTTTAATAAATTTAATATAATTTATCCAGTGAATATTATATAAAATACAATCTTTAAAATCAAATTATTAATATTTATAAAAATATCGAAAAATGTAATTTTATACTTTATAAATTTATAAATATATTTAAAAGCGTTTATATTGAATTACGATTCGCGATCGATATTACAATACGTTTATAAAAAACGTAATAATATAATAGTAATTTCGATTACAATTTTTAAAAAAACCAAAAAAATTATAATAAAATCAATTAAAATTGAATTGATTAAATATATGAAAAACGTAATAAAAAATGTAAATATAAATCAATTTTAATTTTCCGATTTTTTTGATTCGATAAAAAAAATAAAAAATTATTTTAAAATAATAATAATTATTATACGAATCGTAATTATTAAAAAAAAATTTATTAAAAGAAATATTATATTTGTAACAAATTAAATTATTGATTAATGAAATATATAATAAAAAAACGATAATAAATATATTTTTAATTTCGATAATACGTTTAATATATTATTAATCGTAATATTACGACGATTTATTATTAAAAAATTTTCATTGAATACGAAAATATAAAAAGTTTTTTAAAAAACGATAAAATTAAAAAGATTAATTAATTTTTAATAAATATAAAAATAAAAAATAAAAATAAAATTAATTTTATTAAATTTGAAAAAATTAATAATATTTAAATAATGTATTTATTTATCACGTTATTATAAAAATTCGATAACAATTTAATATTTACGTTCAAAAATCGTTATTCGTTTGAAATTTTTTAAGAAATTATATTAAATAATAAAATTGTAAAAATATTAATTATCGATTAATTACAATTTTAAATATTGTAAAAAATCGATAATAAAATTTAATTAAACGTATTAACGATTAACGTTTATAAAATTCGATTTAATAAAAAAATTATATTATCGTAAAAAACAATTTAAATTAATACGTTTTTAAATATTATAGTATTTTATATTATTTTAATAAATATATTATTTTTATTTTATATTTAAAATATAAATAAAATAAAAATAAAATTCGATAATTTTAAGAATATTTTAATTCAAAAAAATAAAATTATTTTAATCGTATAAAAATAAAACTATTTATAAATATTATTATATTAATAAAAAAAGAGTTTAATTTAAAATTATTTTATTGAAATTAAATTATAATAATTATATTAATAATTCGATTATTTATTAATATAACGTTTATTAAAAAAGATTTAACGTATAAATTACAATATAAATACGAAATATATTTAATATTTTATTAAATATTATTATTATTATTAAATATACAATAAATTATTTAAAAAATTTAAATTTATTTTATAAAATAATTATAAATTTAATTATTTTATTATTATTAATATTTTATATTTAAATAAAAAATCAATATTATAAATAATAAATTTAATAATAATATTTTAAAAAATTAGATTTTTAAAAAATATATTTGTAAAAATAATATAAAATATTTTTTAAATATATTAAATCGATATATATTAAAAATTATTACATTATTTCGTTTATAACGTAAAAAAAAATTTTTTGTTTATAAAATTTTAATAATATGTAAAAGTAATAATAATTGAATTTTATAATAATATAAAAAAAATAAAAAAAATATTATATTTTATTGTAATAAATTTATAAGATTATTTAAAATAAATTCGTTAATAAATAAATCGATAAAAAATTAATTTTATAAATAATAATTAAAATAATAAACAATTTAATAAAATTAAACGAAATTATATTAATATTATTAATTTTTGAAATATATTTTAAAATAATTATTAAAAACGCGCTATTTTTATTAATAATCAAAAAAATTGAAATAATTCGTACAATTATTAAAAAAATACAACGTTTATATATTAAACGTTAAATTATAAATACGTTTATAATAAAAAATAATTTGAATACAAAATTTATTTTGAATTTATTAATTTTTTCGAATGTACGCGTTTAATAAAAAAAGAAAAATTGAAAAAAAGTATATAAATTATTAATAACAAATAAAAAAATATATATAATTAATATATTTTATAAATCGATTAAATTTCATTCGATGATAATTAAATTGTATTATATAAAAAAAATGTTTTATAAAAAAATTATTAACGAAAAATTATTTTTTATATTTTTTTCATTTAATAAATTAAATTAAAAAAATTTAAATAATGAATTATTAATAGAATAACGTGATTAAAAACGATTGAAAAAATTACATAATAATAAAAAAATACTCGATAAAAAATTACAATAAAATAAATATTATTAATTTACTAAAAACGAAAACGATAATAAAAATTTTGATAATACGTTTATTATTATTATTGAAAATAAAAATAAGATATTTATAACGTTTATAATAAGTAAAAAAAAAGTCGATAAAAAGTTTTTATTATAATTACGAAAAAAAATATAATTATTATACTCGAAATATCGTTTAAAGAATTTTAATAAAAAGAAATCAATAATTTAATCGTAAAAAAAAAATTTTAATTTATTAAATTCGATTTTATTAAATACGTTAATATTCGTATTTTTAATTCAAAATTAATTAATGAGATTAAAAATAAAATTATTGATAATTCGTACGAAAAATTAAAATTACTAATTTAAAAATACAACGATAAAAAGAAAAAAATAATTTTTATATAATTTTCGATTATTTAAAAAATTAATCAACGAATTATTATCGTATTAATTTTTTTTTTAATTTAATTTTTAAATAAAATAATCAAAATATAATTTGATAATATTATATAAATATATATATAATTAATAATTAATTTTTAATAATTAATATTCGCGTATTTATTAAAATAAACTTATTATTTTTATTTATTAAATATTATTATAATAATTTTAAAATTATTATATAAAATAATAAAAACAAAAATATATTAATAAATTATATATTATAAATATTATAAAAAAAAACTATTAATAATTATATTTATATACGATTTTTACTTTTTAATTACAATCAAAAAAAAAATATTTAACGTTATTAAAATATAAATAAATAATACGTTTATATTAATAAAAAAAAAAATTTTAAATCTCGAAAAAAATCAATTTAAAAAAATTAAATTCGTAGTAAAATTTAAAATAATTTTTATATTAAAAATTTTATTGATTTTTAATAAATATATATTAATTTAATATAAAAAAATAATTTAATTACAATAAAAAGATCAAAATAAGAAATTCAAATTAATAAATTTCAAATTATTGAATATATAAATTAAATATAAAAAATAATATATTCGAAATATTTATATTATTATAATTTATTAATTCGAAGTAATTTTCGATTTATTTATTATTATTTAATATTAAAATTCGATCGAAAATAAAACGATTGTATTAAATAAAAAATTAAAATAATAAATTAAAAATTTAGATCGAAAATTCAAATATATTATTATAGATTTATTAATAATAAAAATTTTCATTTTCGTCGATAAATCGTTCGCAAATAATAAAAATTTTAATTTTTAAATTAAATATAAAATTATTTTTACGAATAAAAATAAAAAAAATAATAAAAAATTTAAAATTAAATTTTTTTTTATTTATTATAGTTTTATTAAAAGCAAACGAATTACTAGAAACGTATTAATTTTAAAAATATATAGAATAATAAAAAAAGTCGATATAAT
Organism: Acephala macrosclerotiorum; assembly: GCA_014904845.1. Taxonomy (NCBI): domain Eukaryota; kingdom Fungi; phylum Ascomycota; class Leotiomycetes; order Helotiales; family Mollisiaceae; genus Acephala; species Acephala macrosclerotiorum. The sequence goes on from MU119351.1 coordinate 133,074, forward strand.
AATAGTAATTGAATTTATTATAAATATAATTATAAAATAATTCGATTTTTTTTAATATTTCGATAATCGTATATATCGATTCGTATTTATTTTACGAATATTTAATTAAGTTTAAAATGATCAAAAAAAAAACGTTTAATAATCGATATTATAATTTTATAGTAATTATACGAACGAAAAAAACTATAAAAAATCAAATAAATTAATAATTAAAATAATTTAATAAATATTATAACGAAATTAATTTTTAATAAGATTTTAAAAGAATTTTTAAATATTAATTGTTTTAAAATACGAATAAAAAAAGAAATTAAAAAAAAATTAAAAATAAATAAAAAAAATAAATAAAAAAATATTTGTTTTTAATATTATTATTATTTAAAATTTTAAATTAAAAATAGAAAAAAAATTTTAAATTTTAAATTTATAAATTTTAATAAATTTTAAAAATAATACTAGTAAATTAATATTGTTTTTAGTGTTTAATTATATGATTTTTATTTTTTAATATTTTTATTTATATTAAAATCAACGAGTTTTATATATTTATAATATATAATAAAAAAAAAAAAAACAATTTTATTTATTTAAATTATTAAAAACGATAATATTTTTATTATAAAAAAAAAAATTATTAGTATTAAAACAAATATTACATGATATTTACGTGCGATTTAAAACTACATATAATTAGTATTGTTTTATTTTTATTTTCGAAGTAAAGTCTTTATATTTCGAGTTTCGTTTTTTAAATAATTTTAATAAATTATAAATTAATACGTATATTAAAATCCAAAGAAAAATTTTACGTATGATCAAATTATATTATTAGTAATATAATATTCCTAGTATAATACTAATAATATACGTAAAAATAATATAATATTTCGTATTTTTTATTTAAATTAATTAATTTAAATAAATTTAAATATAATTTAAAAATAATAATAATATATTTTTTTTAATTAATAATAAAAAATCGATTTTTACGAAATTAATTTCGAGTATTATAAAATCTTTAATAATAAAAATAAATTAATTCGTTTTTTTAAACATTTTATAAAATTAATAATTTTTAATATTTTTTTTATTATAACGATTTTAATATTTATTAAAATTAAATAATAAATATTATTTTTTTATTATTAATTAATAATTATTATAATAAAATTTAATATTTTTAAAATATTAATAATTATTTTTTTTTTTTTTTAAATTTTTAAAAACGATATTATATTTTAAAAAGTTTTTATAATAAAATTTTATTTTTCAATTAATTTATTTTTTTTTTTTTT
>MU119352.1:0-134218 GCA_014904845.1 Acephala macrosclerotiorum
AATTTATATATTAATAAAAATTAAAATAATAAAAATTAAAAATTATTTTTATTAATATAAAATTTATTATTATTGAAATAAATTAAATAATTTATAATACGTAAATTATTTAATTTTAATTTAATAGTTTTTTAAGAAACTTTTTATAAATAAACGTTATTAATTTTTTTTAAAAAAAAAACGAATTTTAATAACGAAATTAAAATCTCGAAAAAAATAAAAATAAATTTTTTTTAAAAAATTAAATAATTATAACGAATTCGATAATAAAACTATAAAAACTTATTAATATTTTATTTTTAATTCGATATAATATAATTAATAACGTTTAAAATTATTATAAATATTTTTTAAAGTTTTTTATTTTTTATATTTTTTATTTAATTATTAAATTTTATTAAATCGATAATAATATATCGAATAAATTTTTAAAAAAATTATTTTTATTGCGATTAAAAAAAAAATTAATTATAAAAATTTAATATAAATATAAATAACGTATACGTTAATATAAAAAAAAATTTAAAATAATTTATTTTAAATTAAAAATTAAATTTTAAATTTAATTCAAATTTAATTTTAATTTAAATTTAAATTTAATTTAAATTTAATTTTAATTTTAAATAAAAAAATTTTTAAACGAGATGTATTTACAATTTAAATATCGTATTAAAAAATAAAAACGAAAATATTATAAATATATAATAAATATAAAAATAAAAAAATATATAAAAAAAAATAATAAAAAAAATTATTAAATTTATTTAATTATTTATTTTTTAAAAATAAATTTTTTTTTTATATTTACAAAAAATATTTAATAATAATTGTTTTTTTTTTTAAATATTTATAATATTATTTTATTTTATATTTAAAATAAACACGTTAAATAAATTTTAATTATAATATTATATCGTTAATAAAAATTTTTATTATCGAGCGAATAAAAAAAAACGTTAATAAAAATATTTAATAAAAAAAATTTACTATTTTTTTTAAAAAAAATTAAATAATAATAATAATATTTATTTACAAAATATAAAAATAATAATAATAATAATATATTTATTAAATATTTAAAATATTATTTTAAATTTTTATAATTTTATATATTTAAAAAAAAAATTCGTAAAAATATTAATATATTTTTTAATAATTCGAAGAAAATTATAAACGTCGTTATTAATAATCGAAAATCGAAAATAATTAAATATTAATTTTTTTATTCGACGAAATTCGAAAATAATTAAATATTAATTTTTTTATTCGATGAAAATAATTATTAAATTCGATTAATTAATTCGAAAATAAAAATAAAAAAATATTTTTTAATAAATTGAAATTAATTTTAATATAAAAAAAAATAAATAATTAAACTCGATTAATATATTTCGAAATAAAAATAAAAATATATTTTTTAATAATTCGAAAATAAATAATTAATCACGATTAAAATATTTCGAAATAAAAATAAAAAATAAAAATTATTTTTTAATAATTTGAAAATAAAATAATTAAAATTCGAAAATAAATAATTAATTACAATTAATATATTTTAAAATAAAAATAAAAATTATTTTTTAATAATTTAAAAATAAAATAATTAAAATTTAAAAATAAATAATTAATTGTAATTAATATATTTCGAAATAAAAATAAAAATATATTTTTTAATAATTCGAAAATAAAATACTCGAAATATTAAAAAATAAAAAATTAAAAATTCGAAAATAATTAATTATTAATTTTTTTAATCGATAAAAATATTTTTATTTTATAATTTTTATATTTTTATTTTCTATCGATTTAATATTATATTTTTTAATTATATTATATATCGAAATTTTTATAATAATAAAATAAATAACGAAAAAAAAAATTAATAATAATATGAAAATAATATCAATAATAATTAAATATTAATTTTTAAATTTATAATGAGATCATTTTATTGTAATAATAATAAAAAAAAAAGATTATAAATTAATTAATTTATTTCGTAGTAAAAATAAAAATCGAAAATTATTTTTATTTTTATTTCGATTTTATAATTAATAAACGAAAACGATGATCGACGATAATTAATTTTTAATTTTTAAATTAACGATAAAATTATTTTATTATAATAAAAAAAAAATAAAAAATAAAAGTTTATATTAATAGTAAAAAAAGAAAAATATAATTTATATTAAAAAAAAAAAATAAAAAAAAAATAAAAAAATTACAATAATTAAATAGTTTATAAAAGTTTTTTTAACGCTATTAAAAAGTATTTATTAACGTAAAATAATTGCGTAAATATTATAATTAAAACTCGAAATAAAAATAAATAAATAAAATAAATAATTAAATAATAAAATAAAAAACTAAATAAAAATATATATATTTAACAAATAATTAATATAAATTATTATATATTATATTGTTATAATTAAAAAACAATTTATTTAATATTATATAAAAATATAAAATACTCGAATAATAATTTTTATTTTTATTTTATACGATAAATATTTTAATAATTAAATATTGTGGTGGGACTATATGCTTTCTCTTCAAAAATCCTTGTAAATAGCTAGTTTCGAGAGCAGTACTGGTCACGTGTCTTCTAGTACATAAGGAGCTTTCGCTTACCATAGACTAATCAACAACCCTTTCTACTTCTACTCTGACTGATTGATTGATTGATTTACGGATTGCGGATTACTTCGAATGAGTCTAACCCACTGGCTAAGACGAACTGACCTACGGTTGGGCCTTTTTGCTTTGTGCTCTATTGCTTTTCTACAATATATAAAAAACTCGAAATTAAAATATTTAAAAAAAATTAAATATTAAAAATCGGTTTATTAATTTTTTATATTTATAGCGTTAATATTTATAAAGTTATATAATTTCTTCGAAAAAACGTTTAATAATATTCGAAAGTTTTCAAATTTTCAATTAATAATATCGAATTAATTTACGATTATTTCGTAATTAAATTATATTAATAATATCAAATTTCGTAAAAAAATATATTTTTATTTTCAATATTAAAAAACTTATTAATTTATCGATTTTATTACTCGATAAAATATAAAACTTTAATAATTATTTCAATTTTAAATATTTATAAAACGTTTAAATTAAAAGTTTTTAATTTGAAACTTAAAATAAAAATATATTATTAAAATCGAAAATTTTAAAACTTTTTATAAAAACGTTTTTATAAAACTTACGAAATAAAATATAAATCGAATAAAAAAAAAAATATCGTTCGTTAATTAATTTGTTTATAAATCGATGAACGATTTTTTTCTTTTAAAACGAAAAAAATATTTTATTTTTAATTTTAAAAAATTTTAATTTACGTTTTATTTTATAAAAATTTTATTTATTAATTTAAAAATATTTTAAATCGTATTAATTTTAAAAATTTAAATTTAATAAAATAATTAATATATAATATATTTCGCGTATATAATAAAATATATTAAAAATATATATATATATAATTAAAAATTTTAATCGTAAAATTTATTATTTTAATTTAAATTAATTTAATAATTTTAATAATAATTTTTTAATCGATTTAATTATAATTAAAAAAAATTAAATTTATTATTATTAAATTAAAATTTATTAATAAATTTAAAAATATTAATATTAAAAAATTATAAAATATATATAAAATAAAACGAAAAATAAAAAAATATTATATAATATTTTAAGGTTTTTAATTTAAATAATATTAAAAAAAAATTATTACGTATTAATTATTTATTAATAATATTAACGACTTATTAATAGTACGTATTACGTAATAATTATATATTAAAAATTTCGATTTTCGAATAATTATAAATAATTACATATAATATTTATATAATTATATTTAATTAATTAAATCGTTTAATTTTTAAGTATTTTTTTTTAATTATAATATTTAATTATAATATTTACTCGTATATAAACTTAATATTTCTTATAATTTTTATACGCGTAAATTTTATTTAAATCGATCGATTTTATTATTAAATTTTAAATAATATTAATATTTTATTTTTTATTTTTATTTATTTATATAATTTATAAAACGATTAAAATTTATTAATCGAATAAAATACGATTATTATTTTATATTTAAATTTTTACGATTTTTAATTTTTTAATTTAATATTTTAATATATATTCAATAAATTTATTTAAAAATTTTATAATAAATTAAATTAATATTAAATTAAAATAATTAATAATATTATTAATATATATATATATTTTAATAAATTTATAATAATAAAATTTTATAGTTTATTTAATTTAATATATATATATATTTTATTATAATTTTATTATTTATATATTTTATAAAATTATAAAAATTAATTATAAATTTATAAATAATTATATAATAATTTTTTTTTAAATATTTAATTTTATTTTTTATTATAATTATTAAATAATTTATTATTATTATTTATTTTTTTACGTTTTTAAATATTTATAAATTTAATTATAATTTTATTTTATATAATAAAATTTATAATAAAAATTAAAAATAATTAAAATTAAAAAAAAAAATTTCATATTAAATTATACGAAAAATAATATTATAAAATAAAAAAAGTATTTATAGCGTAACGCGATTTATACGTAATTTTAATAGTTTAATAATCGCGATTAGAATTACTCGTTTACTTGCGATACTTGCTTACGCCGATTGTAAGCGAGCGAGCAGAAGAGGGAGACCAGCTATTACACGCGAAGAGACAAGCTAGAATTCAAGACAACAATGCGCGAGATTCTGTAATCGCGACTGCAACCCTTAGTCATCACAATAAGACTGTATTTATCTATAATATTGTATTTCAAGTTTCTCCGACACAGTGACAGAAACCGATTGTGCACGCCCCTGTACACACCACGCGATCTTTCGTGTCCTTTCCGAAGCTTGCGTTGAGTCTCATCTGACCGTGCAGCGCTATGCAATGTTCAAAGTAGCAGCAATGGCTTCTGGGAAACAGTGGCTAGATGCGAGTATTTACATAATAACACACTTATTGCCAGGCTTTGACCTTTCTGCGAGAAGTCTTTTCTGTGACTCCAACGTGTTTTTGCGACAGGCTCCCCGTTGTTCCCCTTCCTCCATTACGACGATAACGGTCTTGCTTCCACATAGCCCGATCCACTCCTCATCCTTAACAATGTATGAGCAGCAAGTATCGACGAGTCTCCCTTGGCCTTCAATGAGGACTGCGCCATGAAGCAGAAATATCTGGCAATCGCGGAAACATGGCAGGCTGATTCGAAGGCCAGAGACTGTGAGGGGAAGGTTGGGCGATAGTCCCGCATTATAATGAACTTGATCTGGGTCTGACCTGTCGTACTGCAGTGTACATTAGGTCTTTGTGGTGTATCTGAGCTGTTTTCAACTTTACCTCGCTCATTACTGCCTCCACGACCTGCTTCGAGTCATCAGAATCGAGCGAATGCCAAAACTCTCTTCCCCTTCTCGGAACAACCTTTCGAATGGCGGGCATCCCAGTTTAATCTGGATTCGAGTCTCGATTTCGTCATGCGTACCATCGTCCGGACCATGGAGAGGTGTAACTTACTATAGAGCCACGATGGCCTGTGTGCTGGGTCGTTTCGCATTAACCAAAAATCGTTAGTCGGTTTGATTAGAGGTACCGACCCGCATGGCGATCGTATATGAATCTGCGGATCGCATTAATTACAAGACTAATAAGGATTTGTAATATAATAAGAAACTTATAAAATTTAAATAAAAATTATTTATAAATAAAATATATTTAAATTATAAATTTAATTATTTTATAAAAAATATAAATTTTTATTAATTTATTATTATATAAATTAATAAAATATAAAATATTAAATTTTATAATTTTAATTAATTATTTTTAAATTTTAAATTTTAAATTTTAAATAATTTAATATAAAAAAAAAAAAAAATTTAAAAAAAAAAATTTAATAATATAAAAAAAATTTTAATTTTAAATATTTATAAAATAAAATATATATTAAATAAATAAAAAAAATTTATTTTTATATTACGAATTATATAATTTATAATAATCTTTTTTAATTAAATTAAATTTTTTATTATTATTATAATATTATTATTATATATAATAATTAATTAATAAATAAATTTCGATTTATAAAAATATTAAAATTTTCAATTTTTAATAATTATATTTAATTAATTAAATTATTTAATTTTTTTTATAAATGTTTAAATTTAAATTTTTAATATTAAATAATATAATTATTCGTATATTAAATTAATATTTTTATATGTATAAATTTTATTTAAATCGATTAAATTTATAATTAAATTTTAAATAATATTAATATTTTTAATTTTATTTATTATTTTAATATTTTTAATAATTAATCGAATAAAATATAATTATTAATTTATATTTAAATTTTAATAAAAAATATTAAAATATTAAAATATTAAAATCTTTATAATTTTTAATTTAATATTTTAATATTTTAATATATATTTAATAAATTTATTTAAAAGTTTTATAATTATTTAATATAATATAAAATAAAATAAAATAAAAAATTTTTATAAAAGTTTTTATTCGTTTATTAATAATTAAAAATTCGTTTAAATTTTCGAATTTAAAAATATATTTATATATTTTTTTAATTTATTTTTATTTTTATTATTTTTATAAAATTTATTAAATTAAATTTAAAAAATTTAATAAAATTAAAATTTATAAAATATACAAATAAAAAATATTATATTAAATTTCGATCGAAAATAATTAATTTAAAATATTAAAAAAAATTTATTTATCGATTTATAAACGATTTTTTTTTTAATATTTAATATATATTTTATTTTATAAATTTGATAAAATAATAAAAATCGATAAATTAATAAATTATTTAATATTTAAAATAAAAACGTATTATAAAATTTTATATTATTAAAAAAAAAAAAAAAATTTATTTTTTATATTAAATTATTATAATTTATTTAATTAATTTAAATTATTTTATTTAATATATATTTTAAAAATTATATAATTATATAAAATAAAATAAAATTTATTTTAAATTTATATTTATTATTAAATAATAAAATTATTAAAATTATTATTATTTATTTTTTTATAATATATATATTTATATATATTTATTTTTTTATAATATATATATTTATATATATTTATTAATTTAAAAAAAATTAAATTAATATTATAAATTATATTTTTTATATATAATTAAATTTTTTTATTTCGATTAAAAAAAATTTTTTATTTAAATTTTTTTTATTAATTTAAAAAAAAATTCGAAAATTTTTTAATATTTATATAATATTAAAATTTTAATTAATTATTAATATTAATTTTAATCGAATTTATTTAATAAATTTATAATCGATTTAATATATTATATAATAATTTTTTTTATTTTTAAATTTTTTTTTATCAATTTTAAAATTATTATTATAATATTATAATTTTCTTTTTTTTTAATATATTTCATAAATTTTTTTTTTTTAAATTAATATTTTTTTTATAAATTTTTAATAATATAATATTTTTTTAATCGATTTATTAATAATTAAAAATTTAAAAATTTAAAAAATTCAATTTTTTTTTTTTTATAATTTACGTTTTTTTATAATTATTTAAAGTTTTTTAATTTTAAAATTTTTATTATTTTTTTTTAAATCGAATAAATATTTTTAATTAAAAATTATTAATAATATTAAAAATATAATTATTATAATAATAATATATTTAATTTTAAATTTCGAAAAATAAATTTAAAAAATAAAATATTTTTTTAAATTTAAAATAATATTCGATATTAAATAATATTTAAAAATTTTTTTAAAAAATTTAATTTAAATATTAAATTTTATATAAATTTGTTTTTATTTTTCGTTTTAAAAAAAAAAATTTTTTATTAATTTAAATTTTAATAAATTAATATTAATAATATAATCGTCGATTTATTATTTATAAAAAAAATTTTAATTTATAAATAATTCGAAATATAAAATAATTAATTCGTTATTATTTTTTTAATATAAATCGTTAAAAATATAAATTTTTAAATTTTTAAAATATTATATAAAAATATTAAATTATATAATTATAAAATTTAAAATATTTTTTTTTAATATTTTTAATAAAATTTTATATTAAAATTTTTTTTTATAAATTTTTCGTTTTTTATATTAAATTATTATAATCGATTTAATTAATTTAAATTATTTTATTTAATATATAAATTTAAAAAAAAAGATTTAAAATTTTTTTTAAAAATTATATAATTATAAAAATATTAAATATTTTTTATTAAAAAAACAATTATCGATTTTAATATTTAAAATAAAAACGTATTTAAATAATTATATAATCGCGATTTTAATTAAATACGATTATATTTTATTAATTTATATAATAATAAATTAATAAAATCGTTTAAAATTTAAAATTTAATAATATTTAATTAAATTTTAATTTATTTATAAATTTTATATTATTTAAATTAATTAATAAATTATAATTATAAATATAATATAATTAAATTTTTAATATTTTTAATTAAAATTACATATTATAATATTTTTTAATAAATTAATTAAATTTAATATTTTTTATTAATAAATAAAATAATTCGTATTACGTAAATAATATATAATTTAAAAAAAATTAATATTAATTTTTAAATTAAACAAATAATAAAAATATTTAATTTTATTATTTAAATTAAAAATAAAATTTAATATGAAATTTCGATTAATTTTAATTAATTAAAAGATTTTTATTAAATTTTTTTTCGTTTCGATTTTTTATTAAAATATTAATAAAAAAAATTAAAATTACGATTTTAAAATTTTAAAAATTTAATTATTAAATTAATTAATTATATTATTCGAAAATTTATTAAATAATTAATTAATTAATTAATTAATAATTAATTAATTATTAATATTAATATTAATTAAATAATTAATTAATTAATTAATTAATTAATAATTAATTAATTATTAATATTAATATTAATTAATTAATTTAATAATCGTTTTAAACGTGATCGTATTTTTATTTTTATAAATTATAATTCAAATTAATATTAAAATTAATATTACGTATATTATAATCGAAATATAAACGAAATATCGATCTTCGAATTAATTTTGTTTTTCGAAATTTTTATATTTTATTACTTTATTATAAATTAAATAAATTATAAAAAATTTTAATTTTTTTAATTTTTAATATTTTAAAATTAAAAAATAATTATAAATTAATAAAAATTTGAAAATATTATTAAAATAAAATTTTTTTTTTATATAATTAAATAAATATTCTCGATTTTTTTTTAAAATTAATTATTTAAATTACAAAAAAAAAACTTATTATAAATTTATTTTAAATTATTCGAAATATTTTTTTTATTTTAAAAAAAAATTAATATTAATTAAAATCGTAAAAATTTTAACGTTATATTTTTTAAAAATTAAATTTTTATATTTAAATATAAATTATTTAAAAAAAAATTTAATTTTATTAAAAATATTTTTCGAATTCAAATAATATTCGAATTTATACGATTTAATATTTTTATAAAAATTATAAATAAATAATTTCTATTTTAAAAAATATTTAATTTATTAATTAATGAATTTATTATTTTACGAGTAATTATAAAACTTATTATAAATATAATTATAAACTCGTTAATTTAAAAAAAAATTTAATTAATAATTTTAATAATAAATAATTTATTTTAAATTTTAAAATAAAATTATAAATATTAATAAATTTTTAAAAAAAAGTTTTAAAATTATAATTTTTTAAATTTAAATAAATATTAAAAATAAATTTATTATATAAAAAACTAATAAACGATTAAAAAGTTTTAAAAAAACGTTTTAAATTAAAAAATCTAATAAATTATTATTAAATTTTTTAATTTTTAATAAATTATTTTTTTTAATTAATATTTTATTATAACGAATAAATAATTATTTATTTATTTTCAATTAAAAAATATTAATTTATATAATAATAAAATACTAAAAATAAATTATTAAAAAAATAAAAATATATTAAATTTTTTATATTTAAATAAAAAATTAATAATTAAATAAATAATTAAAAAATAAAAATTAAATAATAATAATTTTTTTTAATTTTAAATATTTAAATAATTATTAATTAAACGTATATATTAAAATTATAATATAAATTTTTTTAATAAATTTTTTTTTAAAAATATTTATTAATTATATTAATAATTATTTTATAAATAAAATCTTTAAATTATAATTTTATTTATTAATAATAAAAAATTTAAAAAATAAATATATTAATATTTATATATTTTAAATTTTAATCGAAATATTAAAATATTTTAATATTAAATATAATATTTAAAAGTAAATTTTAATTTTTTTATTATTATTAATAATATTAAATTAATTTTTAATAATATTATAAAAAATACTATTAATTTAAATAATATATTAATTAATATATTTCGTTTTTATTATAATTTCGAAAATATAAAATTTAATAATTATATTTTTTATACGATTTATATTTTGAATTTTATAATTTAAAATATTTATTAATAATTTTTTTTAAATTTTTTAATTTAAAAAAAAATTAAAATTTTTTTATTAATTTAAAATATTTTTAAAAAAATATACGAATTTTAAAGTTTTAAATTAAAATTCAAAACTTTAAAAACTTTAAAATTTTATAATTAAATAAATAATTATTAAATTAAATATTAATTTATTTTAAATTAAAAAATATATTAATTTTTAATAATTAAAATATTAAAAAACTTTTTATATTTTATAAAAGCAATTAATACAACTATTTAATTGTTTAATTTAAAAAATTTTAAAAATAATAAATTAATATTATTCGAAAATATAATTAAATATTTAAAAAAAAAATTTTAAAATTTTTAAAATATTTATTAAAATTACAATTAAATTACAAACGAAAAAATATTTTACTATTTATTATTTAATTTCTATAGTTTATAATATTTATAATAAATTAAATAAAATTAAAAAAAAATTAAATATAAATTATTTTTTTTTAATTATATATTTTAATTTAATCTCGTTTAATTTTTTAAAGTTTTTAATTTCAAAAAATTACAAAATTTTATTTTATTTATAAAATTATTAATTTTGTTTATAGTCTTTTGAATTTACTACTATTATTAATAAGAAATTAATCAAATTAAAAAAATTCATTTTCAATAAAAAAAACATTTCAAAGTTAAATAAATTAATATATTTAATTTTAATTTTTAATTTTCGAATTCGTAAAAAAAAATTATAAAACGTTAAACTTTTTAAAAATCAAAAAATTAATATTTGTAATAAACTTTATAAAAATTATTAATTGTAAATTATTTAATTTATTAATTTATATTTTAATTATAAACGAAACTATTTTATTTAATTATTTTTTATTTAAAAAATTTAAAATTTTAATTTAAATAAAAATAATAATAATTTAAATATATATTTAAAAAAAATAATAATATAAATAAATTTAAAAATTAATTCAATTTATAAATAAATTATTATTATTATTATTTTAATATTTTTTTTTTTTATAAAATTTATATTAATATTTAAATAAATAAAAATTTTTAATTTCTAGTGAAATAATAAAAATAAATATTTTATATTATTTTTAATTATTTAAAAATATTTTTAAATATTTATAATTTCAATTTTTTTCGAAAACTTTTTTTTATAAAATTTTTTAATTATTAATAAAACTAGAAATAAACTTCTTAAAAAAGTTTTTAAAATAATAATATATTTAAAAAATTAAAAAATTATTAAAAAAAATAATAATAATATTAAAAAAAAAAATTATAAAAAAAATAAAAAAATCTTTTTTTATTTAATAATAAATTTTTTTTTTTTATAAAAGTTTAATATTTTATTTATTATAATTTAGTTTGAAATATTAAGTTTTTATTATTTGTAAAAGCATTTAAAAAATATTATTTTTCAATTTAATCACGTGATTACTCAAAGTTAATTTAAATTATAATTAATTATAATTATTAATCTAATCGAATGTTTTGGAATTTTTGTTAATCTAATTTTAATTTAATTTAATCAAATTAATTTAGATTATAATTGATTAATTTGATTTTTTTTGATCACGCTGAGACTGATACCACTGTGTCTAGCCAGCGTTAAAGGACATGGGAACGTGATCAGAATACTCCTTGATAACGAAGCAAATATCGAGAGCAAAGACCCTTACGGCAGATCACCGCTATTTTGTGCTGCGAACGACGGCCCGGGGACAGCGACGCTTCTTCTAGAAAGAGGCGCAGACGTAAACTCGAAGAATGGCCACGGGGAGACGGCATTGCATCTGGCAGCAAAAAGAGGATGTGAACGGGTGCTTGTGATTCTTTTGAAGCACAAAGCAGATGTCAACATCCGGAGCGACTATGGCGAAACATCTTTATACTGCGCAGCTAGAAATGGACATGAAGACGTTGTGTGCCAATTACTCGAACACGGGGCCGACATAGACGCCAAAGGGGAGGATGGCGAGACACCACTTTACTGGACTACAAGAAATGGGCATGAAGCAGTCATCAAGGTGTTGCTGTGTTACGAAGCAAGTCTCAGCGCAGTTTCAGAGGACACGTGGGGGTATGGAATGATCCTAGAGCAGCAGGAGAATCTATCTGTCGAACTTGCCCGGGAGTCCAACGCTGAAATCAATTTTGGGACTGGGCAGGGGTACACGCAACTTTCCAACACCGCAAACATTAATAGAAATTCTTCTCGACCACCCATCCCTAGCTGGCGCCGACATCTTCCTAGATGTCCCCATCCCCAATGTTCCTCAAACAGAAGGCGATTTGACTATCAAGACCCCTGAAGCCCTTAATGAGCGGGACACCAAAACCTGGCGAGCCTTCAAATGATGTCTCGCTTGGAAACAATTGGAAGCGGAATGTAGCAACAACCACCGTAGCATAAACATTGGTACGTGTTGGAAACAACGACCACAGTGCTGTTCGTTTGTCGGTAAGAATCAGAAACATATATATCCCGCAATATGGTCCTCAAGCACTTGCGCCCATTTGCGCGTCGACTCCGGCACCGATTTCAACACCCTCAATGCGTTCCCAGTCCTCATCACTCACATCTTCAATGTCTGCTTCACCGCTCTCGCTCTCATCACTGCTCTCCGCTTTCGTATCGACGACGACTTTGAATCCTTGACAAACAATATCCTTTTGCTTGATAAGCTCCACTAAGAATCCACACCTTTGCAGACTCCCTTGCCACCCACCCTCTGCCAAGGACACGGGCATTGACGATACTCGTACCTCACCCAGTTCTCTTTCTGGTCCTCTGGGATTGACCTCGTCTTCTGCATATGCAAACGCGGTAGCGAAATACTGCAGTATATCTGAACACAGCGAGAGTAAGGCTGAGCGGTATTCGGGCTTGAGGGAAAGTGCGCCTCCGGATTGTTGGTAGAGGTTCTCCATCACGGCGTAACGAGCTATGATCGAGACTACGATTTGTAGGTGAGAGAAGGATGCCTGGAGGAAGGTGGCCGGAATTTGGGTGGGAGGATAGGCGGTGAGGATCTCTTCGTAAAGCTGCGGAGTGGTTAGTCTTGGCTTACGTATATATGGCGAGAGAAAAGGAAAGTGTGGATAGATACAAATGAAGGGACGTAACAAGGAACTTACTGAGAGCAGAACGTAAACACAGCTCCATCCTAACGTCGCGATCTCCAAACCCAATTGCTCGTCGATCGTCGTTAAGATCCTCAGAATGTTACTTCTGATCTCTAATACATCCACGAACTGAGACTTGTCATCGTGCAGTGCTGTTCCGAGTCGTCGAACATTGGTTGAAATTCGTCTGCAAATGATATAATCTGGTACATGCCTCGACACTAGAACTCCTAGCTCAGATTCGAGGCCATGCTTTATAGTAGTAAAGCTAAGTGATTCGGAAGACGAGGTCGAGATAAGAGAGATATACGCCTGCCACCACAACTTGCTGGTTTGAGCTGGGGAGAGAGCGGGGTACGTCGTTGCTAGCTCGACTTGCTCGTCTACAAAGACATCTTTTTCAACATCCATGCTTGAGTGGGCAGGACGGAGGGGCAATGTAGTATGTAAAGACTTCAGTATTTCTGGTTCGGTCTCAAGCCTCTGTGTAGCCTCAGGGATTTCGATATTTAGTCGGCCTGTCTCGGTTTCGTGACCGCCCTGAGCTTCTCTTGCTGATGCAGAAGGCAACCCGATCTTTCGCTTCTTCGTCGCCAGGTGGTCTGCAAGTTGTTGCCTTGCCATACGGCGCTTGATTATGCGATGAAACTGTTTTTGGTTCACGAAAAGTATATCATCTTCTCTTGTAGCACCGGAAGCCGGAGATTTTAGAGGCTGCGGCCCAGGTGCTGCTTCATTCTGCTGCAGAATATCCTTGGACATGTTTGGTGAGTTCGAATTTTCGTCCCTTGGAAGCTTTTGATCGGGATCTGAGAGCTCCGGGTATTGAAATGTGGAATCCGGATTCGAAGCATCATATAGAAAAGAATCAAAATCAAAGTCTTGAAGTACGTCCAGGCCTGGTGCATCAGCAAATGACATGGGGAAAGACGTATCCTGAGGTATTGCAGCACGCTGGGGGGTAACTTTGGAAAGATCGGAAGTGATATGCACATTGTCGTCGCTTATCCGTCGCATCATGAGTCTTCGGGTGTTGTGTTTCCCACAGTCTAAAACCATGAGGGACATTTGGTAGTCTTGAAGTGCTTTGCTGTGCGCATCCTTGCTCTCTTTGCTGTCGGGGTCATGTCCAGGCATAAGAGACAATCTGTAGTCCCTCGCAGCTTGTTCTTGTTGCTCGATTTGTGCTGGAGTGAGCTCAATGGGCTGTGGATAAGACCAAGATTTCACGTCGTCATGTGTTGTAAATGACGGCACGGTTGCAAGAAGTTGCCCTTGATACTCTTGATACTCTTTCGATATTGTGAGAGGTGGCTGTTGTGATTGATCGGTAACCGGAGCCGAGTGGATTAGATTTTTTGTAGAAGTAGGGACTAGATCCAGTGACGACGAGCCTCCCTCTTTTTCTTCATCGAATTCGGTATCCATGTCATCATATTGATATCGCTTTTCGCCTCTGTGCGTTCTGTGGATTTCCAGGTCTTCTCTCATGGCGTCAAGTTTGATATTCACCTCGGATACTCCGTTTGAATTGATACGCGGCCGGAATTTATGGAATCGCTCTTGGCTCTTTCTGAAGACTTCTCCCATATCCAAGGGACCTGGGTGTCCAAATACAGCTGCAGGATCTATTGCTTCTTGTTGTACCAACCTTTTTTGGAGATTGCGCGAATTTGTCCAGCTCCGGGTGACATCCTCTTTTCCCTCGACTTCCTCTTCCGAGTCTGTATGGATTTCTGGCAGAAAGATATTCTCTTCATTTGTAGCACTTGAATTAGTAGCTCTCTCCTCTTCTTCAACTTCTGCCTCCACATCAAGGAACTGATTTCGCCGTTCGCGTCTACGTTTTCTGCGGTGGCTCTGATGTCGTGTCAGTTTGGTATTCGGCATGCATATGCTATCAAGGTTCGAGCTGCCTAGGCCTTGCGCCCGAATCTACTTACTGTGGTGCTTTGCTCATCTTCTCCTGCGTTGTCCCCTTCCTCTCCACTCTCCTCTTTAGCGTCCATATCTTCTTTGGCGTCGCTTTCTGCATTGGCTTCAGCGTCTTCTTTCGACTCCTTGGAAGACTTCCTGAAGATATCAGCGTAACTTTCTGGATCATCGATGATTTGCTCTGTGGTATGCTTGATAAGATCCTCCTCTGCAAGGGTAGCTTCTCGAGCCGCCTCTTTATCTCGCTTCTTTTGCTCTTTCTTGCTCAGCTTCCTAGTGGTAGGAGTTTCAAACGTCTCATCAGGAGAAGAGACGCTCCGCAAGCCCTTGGGAGTGTTAGTCACTTCAACAATAACAGAACGATACTCTTCGCTTCCAATTCCCGGCGAAGGGAGAGCATCTAGATCAATAAGTGTTTCAGCAAATGGAGTACGATAAATCCCAGGGCCATCGAAACCAGGCGGAGAATCACGTTTGTGGAAAGAAGGATCACTGATCGTGATATTAGGATCAAAGCCTGAGTCTTGAAGCCCAGCAAGTCCCCCTTCAGCCTGATCACGTGGATATGGAGTAGAACCAGGGGGCGGCCCTCCTGGCTGAATATCTTTTCGCTTGGCTCGAGTTGCGTCACCCCTAACCTCACTCAAATCGAAGAGCAGAGACTTATCATCAGCATCACACGAGCTAGCTGTCTGGGTAAAGCTGTGTCTGTCCCTACTACTTTGCCATGAGCTGAGCTTCGTGCGAACGGATGGTTTTGTGACGCAATTTTGGCGGTCGTCCATACGATGGGACTGAGACGAGGGCCTCAGCAGCCCACTGGTGCTGTTAGGTTGTTGTGGAACACCTGGTGTGTGGACGGTAGGAGCTGGTATTCCATAATACGTCGAATCTGATCTGGAGGGACTGCTTGATTTCGGGAGTTTAGGAAACGTTCGGTCTTTATGAGCCAACGGAGGTCTATGTGTTTTGCTAGGTAATTTCGTGCGGCTGCTCTGTTTACCAACACCGGCGGCCTCGAAAGAAGGGAAAGGATGGATCTCTCCTGAGTCGCCGTAAGACATGTGAGCGTCATATCCACCCCCAACGAGACCTAAATCCACATGCTTGTACTCGCTGTCACTAATCTCGCATGCCTGCTCCTCGGCAATGCGCATTGCTTCAAGACCCGCTGCCGCTTCGAGATCGCTCTCATCGTCATCGACAAATTCTGCGTAGTTATCGGTGGGCTTGGAGTTGTGAAGATTCGTCCTCTGAGGTGCAAGTGTGATATTCGGAGGTGGAATGTCGCTATAGCTGGACAAAGAAGTAGATCTGGCGGCATACGAACTAGCCGGAGCGAGCATACTTTGAGGAGAGTTTTCACCCGCGGAACTTGGGTGATAATGGCCAGACGAATACGAATGACTATAGTGATTACTTTTGTACGATCCAGCAGGTAAGACTTGTGGGGTGCTATTTTGGGGCAACAGGGAAACAGCAGGAGGCTGTTGATTAAGTGGAGGGCTACCCATATCAGGGTAGTAGAACAGTTCGGGCATTTCGTCCTCGTCGTGATCAGGTTTGGCAGACTTCTCGTCAAGATAAGACTTCATGATCTTGTTGAAATCCGATTCGTTGACAACAGCACCGCTCTCGGAATATTTGGCCTTCTTTTGAAGATCATTGCAGAGAAGATCTAGATTAATTTCGCCGTCCTTAACCTTCTGGCAGGCTTGTAGACGATCCCTGAAACATGTGAGCAAATTTCCGTACAGAAGCTGCACTCTCAGATTTGAGGAAGCATACCAGATCGTATTACAGGTCAACATCTGTGACTTGTTCTCGCCAGGGATAGCATCTTCGTCCTCGTTCTGCTTTTCATCAACAAGCTGGATCAAATCGCTCTTGAATGGGTGGCCGGATTCTGGAAGCGGAAAGGCGTTAGAGAAAAAACTGTCGTCAAATTGATCGAGGATATTCTCCCGGTGCTCTCGGTAGTCACCAAATAGCTGCGCGTCCAACTGCTTGGCATTTTGTCGCGCAAACCAGTTGATGCCATGGAGCTGTTGCGTATGCGCAGATTCGGGGACGGTTCGTGAATTAGGGGCAAGCTTGGACGCCAATTGAGTGAGATGATGAACAGCTCGAATAGAGATGTCGTCCGAGCGTCTCGAGAGGTCGTCGAATTGAGAAGCATGCAGATCTTCATACTCAGCAGAGTATTCATGAAGTTTCATAACGATATTTTTCATGAGTTCTGAGCCCATAGATTGGATCTTGTCCGGGCCTGCTATGATACATTGGTAAGTATCAATGCGACCGAGATGATGATCACTAGACTTACTAGTGGGACCAAATAGTTGGAGATATGCCTGCCCGTGTTGTTTGAGATGGTTTATATGGTGTTGCTCAATCTTGTTGCTGCCCATGATTAAGGACTGCTCAAGTCCTTCCGCCGCAGAGAACAATTTCGCGTCTGTGTCTGATATGCGACTTTCGATGAGATTGCCAAGGATCTGGATCGCAGTCCGAAAAGCGTGCATGATACTCTGAACTGCCTTCACTTTTCGAGCAACCTCAAGATCTTGCTCCTGAATAGATATAGCACTCTTGAAACTCTCTGCCGAGGAGGAGGATTTGAGGCTTCTAGTAGCTGCATGATCATTGTCCGGGGTTTGTTGAGAACTCGAAACCTGATGTGGAGATGAAGGACTCTTCTGAAGTTTACCGCCATCCAGAGCCTTCTTGGAAGTGGATATCATTCGTGGAATAGATGTAGGAAGGGGCTCTCGTTTTACTACCGAGGGAATATCATTGATATGTGGTGGCAAAGCCACGAAGCTTCGCGCATTAAAGTTTCTGGAAGGTGGTCTGCTATGTCCGAGCTGCGGGGGACCCGAGGCAGAATGGGCGGTAGTCGAAAGAGCAGAAAAAGTGTTCGGCGGCTTCAATTGTTCCATCATACATTGAGTCGTCGACATATGCACCCTTTTTTCAGAGACTTGGATAATCTCTTCGGAGCGAATAGTGTACTTCGTCAGAATCCCCCCTGCCATGATTGACTTGCTGGCCTCTTGCAGAGCTCGAAGTGTGTCTGGTTGCAGAGGTCTCTCGGGAGGTCGCTGGATCTTGCTCGTGCTCGAAATATTCCTAACAGAGTGGTCAGTGAGACGAGTGTCTCAGATTGCCTGGGTCATGCATACAATAGCGAAAGCTGTAGATCAACCTGGAGACTCATCAAAATGGTAGCGAGAGTTCCTTTCATATCCCGTAGTCTGCTCAGGAGTTTCTGGATCTGGGATTCCTTATACACGAACTTGACGCGAACCTTCCAGGCGCGTTTTCCATTGCCTCCAAGCTTTTCAAGTATCTTGTCGATTTTGACGTATAAATCCGCACAGTCTTTGATGATTTTCGCAGTCAACAGATATATATCGTCCGAATACCACGACTTGCTATCTTCCAGAAGTCGGGAAAGGAGGGTCAACGACTGAGAGAATGTCTTCAGATCATCAGCTAGCAACTGAATATCTTCAGAGGCGGATCCAACGGCGCCGCCTAGTGTATAGAGTGTCTTGGAGAGGGACAAGGCTGCCTGGGCAATTTGCCATATGCTGGCGACAGCGCCAATGGCAGTGAGAGGATCCATTACTGCAAGCCTGGTGCCTTGACGGCTTGACTACGCCCAAGTCGTTATCGATACGTTGTCGAAGTGGATGTTCAGGCAGCACAGAGAACAGTGAACAAGAAAAAAATACGGCGTCCCCAGGAAGACCTGAGGATGTCAGCGGCAGTTGGGCTCAGCCTCCTCGTATCGCCTCACATATTGCAAAGCTGCAAGGGTGCCGCAGCGAATCAAATGACAGTCTTGCCAGCACGTGAAAGATAGAAAACACTCAGGACTTCGAATTGAGATTTTATAAGCTTGTAGATATACTTTCGGGTGGACGGAGACGATTGTGTAGGAGAGAATAATAATTTCCCAACCCCTTGTGAGGATATAAATGTCACGTGGAGAGCTCCGGCTCACCGCCCCAAAGTGACCTCGCCTAAACCGGTTGCTCCACGGCAATTCAAATTTATTCTAAACAAAAACCTTGGAGGCGTTGAGAGACCTCCGAATCCTCCAGCACGAGCTGCAGACTCTCCAAAATGGGCCAAAAACGAAAGCGCCCAGCTCAAGATGCAGGTGCCACGGCTTCCAAACCCAAGAAGCAGCAAAAGACGAACAAGAAGGCTGAAAAAGCCCCTCCCAAATCCACAGCCGCCCTCGAACAACTCGATACATCTCCCTTCGTCGACAATCCCCAAGGCGCAGACCTAAAACGCGAAGTTGAACTATACACCCTTCTTAGCAGTGACGAAGAAGAGAAGCGGCTGGGTGCTGCGATTGCAGTCGTTTCTGGCCTGCTGGGCGGTGACGGAGTTGGGGAGCCTACATTACAGCGACACCTTGAGAGAAAACTGTTTCGCGGACTGGCAAGTGGTGCTAAGTCTGCAAGATTGGGATTCAGTATCGCATTGACCGAAATCCTAGGACAACTATTTGGCACGAAGGATCTCGCGGCACAAAAGTATATAGGCCTGACATTCGACAAAGTCTTTGGGTTCTTGGTTGCGAAGACAAAGCCTGATGGCGACTTGAGCGGACAAGAAATAAAGGATCATCATCTCGGCTTGTTGTTCGGTCTAGAAAGCTTTATTGGGGCGAAAATTCTGTTCCGAGATGACGAGAGGTGGATCGATGTTCTGGAGAAATTGCTGGAGCTTGCGCAGAAGAAACCATGGATCAGGGAACAATGCGGGTACGCGATCATGAAGGCTCTGCCGCAGATGAGCCAGACTCAGGCAGAATACACTTTAACGGAACTTCACAATACTGGATTGGCTTTGTCGCCGGAAGGTGTTGGCATCTGGCTTTCGGCCAGGAGCCGTTTCCCAGACATGAAGCTACCCAGTAAGCCATGGGGACAAAGCGGCAATCCTCTGGAGCATCTCAAGTCTCTTGGTAAGGCGCTGAAGGAGAGCTCATCAAGCGATGAGACCCAACAAGCCAAGCAGACAGGGAATTGGAATGCCAAACTTCATTTTGTGTGGGAGGTCGTGCTAGCAGAATATGCTACAGCGGCGCAAAACAAGGTTCACAATATCAAGTCAGACTTCGAGAATTTCTGGAAGGTAGCGGTAGACGGTAGGTATTCCCATCACTCAATACGGCAAGTCACTGATCATTGTTACAGAGAATTTGTTTTCCTCCACAGCTTCGAGAGAACGTAAATTCTGGGGCTTTCTGCTGTTCCAAAGAGTGGTTGAGGATGCCGAGTCATTTGGCAAGCTATTGCCCAGCGTATTTAGCCACAATCTCGTACGCTGTCTCATCAACCATGTTCAAGATAAAGATCGTTTCCTCCATCGCGCTGCAGACAAGTCCCTCAAGGTCTTGATTCAAGCTGCCGAGGCGAAGCCCAAGCTATTGGAGACATTCCTTCCTCAGCTGATCAGTGGTAATGGCAACTATAATTTCGATCGCATCACAAGCACAAAGACTATTGAGCGATTACTTGCACTGGTAAACGATAAAACCGCTGCTTCCGTCATCGAAGTCTTGGTTAAGCCCGCCAGGTCCGTCGCGGGGTATGTTGAATCTTCCTTTGTTCGAACTTTGCTAATATCAATAGGTCCGAGCCCGACCAGACGGCAGAGGCAGAACGACGCCGAACATTACTTGGTGATTATTTATTGAATATCATTCGCAAGGTCAATACTGCTGATGACTCGGCGAACTTCAGCTGGTTGTCGGAAACAGCTTTGCCTACCCTAGCGGAGTTCGCGTATAGCGAGAATGAGAAATGTCAGCCCTCATTGTCGGACAAGACTCGGGGAATTTTCCGCGGCCGCCTCATGTCAGCCTTTGGACACCTTCTCTCCGACATCAAGGGCTATGTATACCCATGCCAATTACTGGCATCTTTTTCCCCTGAAGCCGTTCAGATGGATAGTGGGATTTCTGATGCGAGAGATATCGCCATGTCAACAATGGCGAAAATCTTGAAGAAGACCAAAAAGGCAAGTGAGACTGACAAGGCTCCATTACAAGGGCTGGCTCTATTGTACTCTCTTGTCATATTCCAGCTCTATAATGGGGAATCTGAGGCAGTGTCGATTCTCGAAGAGTTGAAACTTTGCTACGACAAGCTCATTCGACACAAGGATACCGAGGACTCGGATGCAGATGCTTCTGAGGTATTGGTAGAGCTTCTGCTATCATTTATCTCGAAGCCGTCGGCTTTGTTGCGTAAAGTCACGCAGCATGTGTTTGGAGCATTTATGTCTGACATGACTGCAGGTGGGTTGAAACTTATGACAGATGTTCTCGAATCTAGTGAGAGTTTAAGAGGTCAACAAGCTCTATTTGATCAAGAACCAGAAGATGACGAAGCTATAGACGAAGATGAGGATGATGAGCTTGACTCGGATGTTGAGGTTGTTGATATGGATGCAGATGAGGGCGATCTCAATGATCATCTTCGCGAGGACGAGGACGAAGAATCGGATGATGACGACGAAGATGAGACCGGCTCAGCGGATGAGGAGGATGAAGAAGCAAAGAAGCTAGATGATGCTCTTGCTACTGCACTCGGCACACATCGTCTCGGTCAAGACGCCGAAGCAGAGTCTGATAGCGACGCAGATATGACCGACTCGGAGATGATGGCTCTTGATTCGAAACTTGTTGAGATCTTTTCACAACGAAAGAGGACTCCGAACAAGAAGCAAGAGCAGAAGGATGCCAAGGAAACGATGGTCAATTTCAAAACTCGAGTTCTTGATCTACTAGACATCTATGTCAAGAAGCAAGCTTCGAATCCTCTAGCTTTTGGCCTGTTACTTCCTCTGCTAGAGCTGATGCGTACCACCAAGACGAAACAGCTAGCTGAGAAGGCACACAACATCATTTTGGGATTTGCGAAGGCTTCAAGGGGTGTCAAGCAGGTTGAAGGCATTCCGCAATTAAATGCGGCGGAGCAGGTAAAGCTTCTCAAGGCCATCCACCTCGAGGCCTCGAAGGATCCATCTCATGTTTTCGCAAAGGGGGCCAGCACTGCCAGCTTGTTGGTCGCATCGAGCATTTATCGAGTCGACAAGAGGAATTTCAAGAAGATCGCGAATGTGTATCGGGATTCTCAGGTATCGTGGGTAGAAGGTGAAGTGAAAATGCAGGCCGCATTCTTCTCGGAGTTCATCAATTGGTGTCAAAGTCATGCAAAGTCGTAGATGTGGATAACAAAAATGATACCCTATGTATTTAAATGCCTCATAAAGGTGTTGAACAATACGAGAGCTCTTACGGTCGAGCAAATGACATTGCCAATACATCGTAACGTGCTAACATTTATCGAACTCCGCCACCAACTTCCAACATCCATGGTCTGTTCATTCAGTGTTGAATTCCGAAAGCATGGGGGAAGTTGTATGGCCTCCAATCAGCAGTTCGTCCAGTGCCCGAGGCCGTGGTACGATGGGATTATCGTCGCACTCTCGGGTCAATTACAGCGAGTCTTACTGACGGCGCGAGGGTCCGTAACACAAAACTCAACTCCGACGTCAGGCCCCTTTTCTTCCATCTATAAGTACTTCGTGTGCTCAAAAAGTCAGCCGATTCGAATGCTCTTCTTTTCTTGAAAGTCCAAGAACTTTTATGGGATCAGTTCAGTCGGCCCTTCATATGTAATCACTCTCGTATCCTTATCTGTTGTTCCTCCAGACCCCAGCGGCTGCACCAACTCAAAAGGATGGATTGCAATCCTTACCTCTTTCCTCCCACCAGCTCGTGCAGCTCGCCGCGACTCCGAGGTTCATTCTTCGTCTAACGGCAGGGGAAAACGCTTCGAGATGCAAGATCCCGCAATCGACTTGCAAGACGATTGAATACAGCGTGATGCGACCCATCAACCGTTCCCATCCACGTGCACTCACGCTTCCGGCTTCCACAAGCAGCTCCAGATCTTTTCTGCGGGTCGTCAATCGGTGGTCAACCGTTTCTGACCCGTTGATAATATTGTAGCGTCTTAATTTGGCCAATCGAGGTGCATCTCTACCCTCCTTTCCTTCAGTATTCCACGCCTCTTCTTTCAACCTTCCATTTCAGCTCTACTGCGCTTTCGAAGTTCCTCTACCACTCATCACATCCCCTTTGTATTTGCGGAAAACGACTCGCGATGTCATTACTTTCAATTTTTTGGCCCTCCTGCTCTTAGCCGGCGTATTCAAGCTTTGGGCGCTCCGAGGTGGCACACGAACCCCGATGGAGCTCGAGCTTTAGGAAACGCGTGTACTTCGTAATCTCAACACCCTATCACAAGCCACGATGTATCTTAGTAAACCGTGCTGCGGCCGAAGCACTCGATTTCTATTGGTCCTCAAGTCGGGGATGCGCGCCTCGATCTGCAGCTCTGGTGGTTGATATCATTGAATTTCTTGAACGTTTGAGCTCTTATCAGCCGTACTTCATATTGCCCTCGGCCGCCTATCAACACCACAAACCATATCGAAGCCCTGGACTTCAGACGGGAGCTCGGTAAGTGTGTGTCTGTGATCTTTCGTCTCCAAACACATGTCATCCTTGGACTTATCAGTGAGTTGCACGTCCAGAAGATGATTTCGAGCACATCGAAAAATCGTTCATTTGAGATGTTGCCTCTCTCTCGAAGACCAAGCCTTGGGGAACACATCCCGAGCAGCCACAATGCCCGGAAATGCTTATTTCCTACATCAAAAGCTTGACCACTCATCAGACCCATCCAAGGGGCTAGAAACGGACGGCCCCGCACCCATTCTAGAAACCTACCTATCTGAGCCCTGCTCCACCCTCACTGATAGCGAATATTGATGTCAACGTCGTAACCAGGATCCTCGATGGTGAGTTTGAGGTTTGGTTTAGGAAGGAGGTTACCAAAATATCGCCACTTCTTTGGCTGAGAGGTGCTGGTCGAGGAGGAACCGATCCACCCAATACCCAGATTGTCATATTGACTGATCAGTGCTAATATGCGGGCCAGGATCGAGTGGCCTGCGAAGGATCGTGTTTATATGCATGCAGAAACCATGGCCATGGGGCAGGAAAGTATGATGAGAGAGCAGAGTATATATGTTCCAGCGCGCCCGTAGGGCGCTCTTTCGACGTCTCCACATCAGTCCTCTAGTAACTGGCATCGCGGCCTTACGACAATGGCAAATCAATTAGCAATAATTGGTGGAGATGGCGGTGATCCACGTCTGAGTAAGTTACAATTGTACTTTTCGGATTTTCGTTGGCTAATTCCGAAAAGGCATGGGAGAGGGCCAAGTTCCTGTCCCAGGAGTCATCCGTCGCCGACTTCATGATCCCGACGTGAAGATTGAAGAGTATTTCTACTACGCCAAAATTCAACGAGAGCAAGAGAAATCAGGCTTGGATCCGGCAGAGCGATCCCGTATCGCCAATGGTTTGGACTCGCACACTTCGGGCTCTGATGTCGCAGTCGGCTCTGATGAGAAGACGGACGAGAAGTCAAGACCAGAACTTCCTCGAACTGCCACCAATATTGTCACTCCACAGGAGTGGGAGAATGCCTCTCGTGCTGCGAGAAATGCTACTTGGCCATCAATGTAAGTAACCATCGCTAGATTTATATCATGATCGATGCTGACCAGAGACAAGTGTCTACCTCATCACAACCGATATTCTTGGACCGTCCAATGCTCCTTGGGCGATCTCTCAGTACGGATACGTAGGAGGTGTTATGATGTACACTTTCATGGGTATCATGGCCTTCTATGCCGGTTGGATGATTTGGTGCATGTTCCTCAAACTCGACTCGGACAAATACCCAATGAGATCATTCGGTGACTTGGGCTTCCGTATCTTCGGCAAGGAGACTCGCCACGGCATGAACATTCTTCAATCTATCCAGCTTCTCTTCAACGTTGGTGTGATAATTATCGTCAACGGTCAATCGCTATCTCAGATGTCCAAGTTTAAGCTTTGCTTCGCGGTCTGCATCTTTATCTGGCCTATATGTGGCGCTGTCGTTGGTCAAATTCGGACGTTACAGAAATTTGGATGGATTGCCAATTTTGCGATCTGGCTAAACGTGATCTGGATCTTCATGACTATCGGGGTTGCAGCTCACTCCACACCCAACTACGCTGCTGCCTTGGCTACTTTCGGAACGCCACAAGGTCCAATTGAGCATACGGTTTGGATTCCATCAGGATCGACCTTTGACACTCAGCTTGGTGCCGCCATGCAAATTGTCTACGCGTATGGTAAGCTCCTTCCTCATCCCTGTGCTCTGGCATGCCCTTCCTTCCGCCTTTCTCTCTCCGCATATCATAGTAACGTAATTTAGGTGGCGCTATGCTTTACTGCGAGTTCATGGCCGAGATGCGTCGCCCATTTGATTTCATCAAGGCTCAATTTGTGGCCGAAATCTTCATCTACCTCATGTATCTCATGTTCGGTCTCGTGGTATACTCACAACAAGGACAATTCACCTACAACCCTGCAAATCAGGGTCTCTCCCCATACTCATGGCAAACTGCTACAAACGCCATCAATCTCGCTTCCGGACTGATCGCCGCTGTCCTCTACGGCAACATTGGAATCAAAGTCATCTATCAAAACATTGTTCAAGACTTGATGGGCGGTCCAGAATTGACCACCAAGGCAGGAAAGATTCTCTGGATCGGAATGGTCCCGATTTACTGGTCTCTTGCATTCATCATCGGTTCCGCAGTACCCCAATTCACCAACGTATCTTCCATGGTATCAGCTACTTGCATCATGCAATTCACCTATACCTTCCCTGCCCTCCTCTACTTTGGTATCAAGGTTCAGGAGGACGCTATTACACCAGAAGAGAAATTCGATCCAGCGACAGGACAAGTTTATAGGATTGACAGCTGGAAGGATCTCTCGAGATGGAAGAGAGGCATATTTTCTAAGCGGTGGTATCTCAAGATTTTCGACTTCATCTTCTTCTTGGCGAGTCTTACGACGGCGGCGTTGGGCATGTATGCTTCTGGAACTGGGTTGAGAGAAGATTTCGCGAGTGGCCATGCGACTAGTTTCTCGTGTACGAGTCCGTTGGAGTAGATTTACTCGAGCAAGTGTGCTTGGGCTATGCTGTCGAGGTTTGTGATAGAGGAAGCGCAGGGGGCTTTGAGACTGGAGATTGGTGACGATTGGTGGGGTTTATGTAGTAGTATAATGATGTATTAGAGATAGAATAGAAGGCCGTTCTTCTCCCATTGCCTTGCTTAAGCTGTCTCCTCTTTCGCAATCAGCGTGATGAAATGACATAGCATTTTCAGGTAGCCCACTAGTTCGCTAACCTCAGGGGCCTCGCTTAGGGTGCTTCGAGGGAGTTGATAATAATCATCCCAAACTTTGAGGACATTTTCCATCCAGGGTCACAGTGATCTATTGTCTAGCACACTCTAAAGTGATATCTTCACATCCTACTGCGTCTTTCTTCTTAGCCGCTTTTGAAGCGGCCATCTTCTCGCCCCATTCCTCCACCAACTGCCCCGCACCTTCTTCCTTCTCGTATCTTCACTTCTCTCCCATCTCGCATCCCTACCAACAAAGAGTTGTCCCTCGATAGGCATACGCACATCTCTCGCGGTCGTGAATGCACATGTCTTTAAATTCTCTTGTCCGCCTTCAAATTCGGCAGTTTCGATTCTCGAGGACGTTGGGATCGAGGTTGAGGACCCGGCCAATTGAACAGGGAGAAGATTCTGTATAGTCCGATACGGGGACTGTGATAGGCTTAGCTGGTGGCGCTGGTGGCTGCACTGCAGGTTGAAGCTGGTCGCATGAGGGTGGGGCAATTGCGTAGTCGCGGGGCCGTCATGTGGTGGCAGTGATTACGTAACACCCACTAAGGGTGGTTATAGTCGTAGCTACTTCATCTCTAATGAAACACCCGTTCTCCTCCTCACAATTTTGCACCCTGTTTTCTGGGGCCGGGAGAATGATTGCTGCTGCTTGTTGCAACATAAATGAAGCTTCGCCGCTGTGTCGGAAACAGACTCCTCACCGAAACAGTCGATTATTCCGGACGCTCACATCGCGATCTCATGCATCATGATGCTCATCGACTTGCCTGTTGGGAGTCGCCGTGTCACCCACGCGTCCCTGAACTTTCTGCAAGATAGTTCAATATATCAAGACGAAAAGCCCTACTATTGCTCGGTGCCACTGGATCCAAGCCAGGAGCATTTGCGGACAAATATTGTCACCGAGTCACATCAAGTATCCTTGATTGACCTACGGCAATTTAAACAGAGCCTCGACCTTGAGACGAATGGCTTCCAGTTCCTCGACTGCCCCCGGGAGCTCCAACTGGAGTTAAACGAGAGCAACGTGTCATTCTACCTCGAGGGAGTTGCAGCGTTGGTCAAAAGCCATTTGAGGGCCCAGTATTGCTTCTGCTACGACCACAGAGTGCGCACCGACACTGTAAAACGCTGTGTATACTAAAAAATGCTAACCGTCGCAGTTTCGAAAGAGTGGCCAGCCAGAACAAGACCCAGGAATTGGGTCAGGGACTCTTAGCACTCCAGATGAGCCAGCAATAAGCACTCATGCAGGTGATTCAAAATATAGCTCCACATTTGGGTCGGGTCCTGGAGAGTAATTGATCGAACAGATCATACATTCGAAGGTGGATTGCGTCGCATTCAGCGTCACATCCCCAAAGGATACGAGCCAGGAGTAACATCTGGAAAATGGCGCATGAGAATCATCAAGTCAGTTTTCTTTCCAGCGTAGTCCTATGATTACTAATTCTCCGGAATAGCGTTTGGAAACCACTCTTCCAACAGGTGGAAGATTACCCCCTAGCATTTTGCGATCCTTTCTCCGTCGATAGAGCTATCGACTTCGTTGCTACGGATCGTGTTATGAGCTCCTACGTTGGAGAAGTTTACCTCATGAAATATCATGCCAAACAGCGCTGGTACTGGTTAACTCAGCAAACCCCATGTGAGATGTCAGTCTTTACTAGCTTTGACTCGGACAAAAAAAACAGCGCATCATGTAACTACCCCCCTAACATTTTCGATGTGGGTTTAACCATTGTTAGTTGTTCCTCATGCGTCATTCAAAGATCCTTCGGCCCCTGAGAATGCTCCCGCGAGGCAAAGTATCGAAGCAAGGTATATTGTGTTGAATGAATGATTGACATACGCATATATATCAAGTTGTTTGAAGCATTGCTTGCTAGAGCCAGAAGGATGAGACAAATTTTCCAACGCAGCACTACATATATCCTAGGTACTGTTCCTTCCATAACTATCTGAAGTAATGCGGAATTAATATGTCATAAGTGTGATCTTCATCAGGATATGTTGAGAACCTCCTTCCTTGTATTGTCTTTCGCAAATTTTCTGCTGCTTTTTTCAGCTCTTTTGCTTCTTCCAATGTTTCGTCCGACATGAAGAGCACCTCTGCTAGTTTCCGCGACACTCGAGCAGTATGTCCGCCTTTCGCTGGCTCTACAATTGCGCATATTTCGAGTGCTCTGCGGAGACGTTCCCTATGACAGTCAGTAAATTTACTAGATTGAGAATAAAGGCACTTACACAGATGCAGTCCTTGTCCCCTCTTCTCTCATATCAACACATGCAATTCTGTAGTGTGATCCTATGGTTGTAGGATGAAATTCTTGCTCCGAGATGAAGTTCTGAAGTGCGCGTTCTGCATAAGCTCTTGATTCCTCATACTTCGCCTGAGCCCAGTATAAGTAGCTGGAGTAGCTCCAGTAACTTGTCAGGTCAGCAGATTGATTTGGTAAGAAGTTGAAGTCATTGGAGCTTACATTGCCTCGTAATGTGTGTCGTGACCAAACGCTGCAACAATATATGCCTCCGACTCGTCAAGCGCAATTTTGGCATCTTCATAGCGCGTCTTATAAGTGTACGCAATGCCCAAGTTTAAGTAACGAAGGAAGATGATTGTCTTCCTTTCCTCCCAGGAAGATTTCAAATCAATATCTCGAGCAGCTTCGTACAAAACTATGGACTCATCGGTTCTATAGTCTGTGAGAAGCGCACCCGCGATATTGTTATAGATATTCGCTATATCTGGATGATCCGGAGGGAGAAGGCGTTTTCGAATTGCTTCAGATCGGTAGAAGTAAGGGTATGCTTCGATTGTGCGGCCTTGTTCTCGCAGACAACAACCAGCCGTGTTGCACAAGGTAGCGCATAGCAAATTTTCCTCGCCTTTACAAGCTGCAAAGCCTATATTCAGTAATTCAAAACACTGAGCATTTGACGAGGTCTCAAACAGATACCTGTTAAACATTAGTTCTAAATTCTGCGAAAATGACGAAGCTGTGATATGAAACTTGTGGGGAAGTCACCATGTTGCATTGGCTATGAGTCCTGTGAAACTCTCTAGACTGATTGAGTCAAGATTAACGTATGAGTAGCGCTTGAAGCGTTCACCAAGTACGCTGGCATGCTGAATATATTGCTTGCATATGCTCCAGAAAGGATGCAAGGTACGCATGTGACCGACTTTGGAAAAGCTTCAAAGAGGAGTTTTGACGAATTGATGAATGCTGATTTCCGTCTCTCTGACCCAAGCCAGTCTCTGAACTCTTTCTGGACAAGTCGATGCACACGATACTGCTGAGTGATGGGATCCTTCATCATGAGGGATGTGGATAGCAAGGTTTCGATGCTTTCATCAATACTAAAATTGTAAGTAAGAAGCTCGATTTTCAGAATATCGATTTGCCCACCTGAATGGATCATTCCATGGCTCTTCTTTCCCAATTGGAGTATCGCTGTCGGGTTTGAATAATTGGTCGGGAATGGCATCAGGAGCAACAAAGCACGCGACGCCAAACACGACAACCGACAGTTCATCCAGGGAATCAAATGCAGTTTGAAATGCAGTGTCGAGGCCGTGAGAATAGTATCTATTCCTGGTTCCAGCTCGAGGTGTCTTGGAGAGACGTTCGGAATTTGCCTCGTAGTAATTTAGGAAATCAGCTACAGTCATCTGCTTGAGATAAATTTGAGTGGCCATCAGATTCAAAGCAAGAGCGAGACCATCCAGTTTCTCGGCTAGAGTGACAGCGGCAGCTCTCTCCGATTGCGAATACGCCTCTCTCTGCACAACATTAAGAATGATGGTTGAACCTTCTGAAGGTTTGAACAAGGGGATCTTAGTCGATTTCGTAGCGGTTTCAAGAGCAACAGAATCGTTCCTCGTCGTGATCAATATGGATCCTCTGACTGTTACGGGCCAACAGCCGCGAAGGTCGGCTCCGTTGTCGACGTTATCAAATATGATCAGCCAGGTATGAGCTGAGATCGCGATTAGACTTATGAGTATCCGAAAATGGTTTCTCGAGTCAGCTTACTTGTCTTCTGTAGCCACTGCTTCACAAGGTACAGATTCTGGTCGTGGCCACCATTGGCAATAGCTCCTTCTAATCCCAAAAGACCGGCAATCTCTGTGAAACCCTGTGAGATAGTGAAAACACTCTCACTATTTATCCAGAACACAGCCTGGACTCCCTTCTCTAGCTGTTCATAGGCGTATGACAGGGCAATCTGTGATTTTCCAACTCCACCCATCCCCACTATTGACAAGGCGCTATACTTGGGGTGGCTGAGATCATGATCCAAGCACGAGCGAATCTTTCCCAGTTCCTCTTCACGACCATAGAAGTGGGGGTTTCGTGGAAAAGGTATGTTGCTGCATTGAACAGGCATAACTTGCCTCAATACGAGTACCATCCCATGAGAGTCAGCTTCGTTCGATTCCATATTAGTAGTCCTTTGGTTTTGGTGGGTAGCTTCGCGCAGACTCAATGCTTCAGCGTTCTCTTTCACTTGTCGTATTCGTCTTCTGATCCTGGCCATTGTTTCTGCGAACTCTTTCCGAACATTCGGCCACGCCACCTGAGCCAGATTGACTACGAAAGAAGGTTAGCTCAGAAACTAGGTCTCAAATACAGGGGAGAACGTACCAAGCGGATGGCGGCGAAGAAATCTAATAGTTCTAGCCCAGAAAACTATGACATCGACAAGAGTATCTACAAGCAGATCCTCCATTTGGCAACCTGGTTTGAAAACCCATTCGTACATCTTAAAGACAGCTAAGTCATGGCCCATGTCTTCAATAAGCTCAATGGTGGCGGAGAGCATTGTATTATGAGCCACGCAAACCTATGTTCTTTTAAGATACCAAGACGATGAAATCCTAGCAGTCAAAACTTACATCAACGGCTAGATAAACTGTACCCTAGACTACAGTTGTTTGCACGAAATTGCAGCTAGTTGAGATCAAAAAGATGGCAATGAAGTTGCTGAAACGGCTAAGAGAGGGAGGCACTCTTTTGAGCAAGAATTGAACCTCTGGTCGTGTATGAAGTGATGCCATATCCAGGATGCTCTGGATCAGATTTTCGTAGCTCTCAAGTTCATGAATGCGTGCATAGTCGTCAGGGTTGAGTTGAGTTTTGCATATCGATAAAGCTTTTTGCCAGCTGTCTCGAGAGTATTGGTAACTAAAATACGTCACATTGCCATACTTTCATGATCTTGAACGCGTCTATACTCATCAGTAGCCCCCGGCTTCGTATTCGATCCTGATGCAGCGTTGGAAGCCATGGTTGATTGAAATGGTTGATGTCGTTAGAACTCCTTAGGTCAACACCTCTTTTTTTTTTGGCCGTGTAGAGGCCGAATCTTTCGCGGCACCCTCTCAATAGTGGGTTCTGGTCTTACAATGAGACAATCGACGATGCCTTGCATCTGGCGTGATACAGACAATTTTCTTAAAGCAACACCTTTTATTTGCAGCCTAGCCTGCGGCGAAGACACATGAATATCGATTGATGCGGCCAATTGACAGCCTCATTCCAGTTTTCCCGAATCTAATAGGATGATAGCTTGAAGCAAAAATGCAAGGTGAGTTGCCCGCATCCCATCACCAATCAATCGTACTCGGTGTTGGCTCATAATGAGGAGAAATGGGCCTGGTGACCATGATTATCAGGCACTTTGCATTATCACGGAAATGGCACAAAATTGGCCGACTGAAATTGCATGGCAGTCATTTATTGCCAAGTTTTTGAGTTTTGTCTCTACATATCAAATTAGTTTGAAAATCTGGCCCAAAATCCGAGATTTCTGTTTGCGTGCTCCACAATGGCCAATGAAAGACGCGCATCGATGGCATTTCTGTCCAGACTTCCCCTGTATGACGATGAGAAGCCATTCGAAGTCTGGATGGACACAAAACCTGGCATTCCACGAACTAATTGTCACTTTGAGGAACACCATAACATCCTTATCAAAGACGTTCGAAGTCAGAGAGATGATTTCACTCTAGACTCGGCGGGATTTGAATTCGTCAATCATGCTACCAAGCTTGCACCATCTGGGAAAGATCTCGCTGCTGGTGCGACAGATCGAATTGTTCCCTTCCTGGTGGAGACCGTAGACTTAGTGCAAAAGCATACATCCGCTGACAAAGTATTCTGCTTTGATTGGAGAGTAAAGCTTGAGCCTATCATATTGAAGATGTTCCTTCTTACTAGCTGTAGTATCGAAAGAATGATCCGAACATCCAGCTAGCAGGAGCGATTAACGACCGTGTCGAGCCAGACCGGTTCTCACCTATACCACCAGCGAGTGTAGTTCACCAAGGTAGAGTCGCACCATCCGTTAGCCAACTGAGTGTTTACTCACGAGAGGTTAGACGAGTCGTCTGTTGGAGGCAGCTTGGTGCTTGAACGCTACTTGACTAGGCTCGAGCTCGAGGAGTGCAGGAAAGGCTTATGGCGCAGTCGTGTCATCAAGTATATCTCACTTTCAGAGGCGTTGATGTCTCTAACAAGCCATTAGCATCTGGAGACCCATAGTTTCAGTTATACAAAATGCTCCTCTGGCACTGTGCGATTGTCGAACAGTGGCTGCCCATGATATAGCTGCAACCGATAAAATATTGGACACTTTCGTTGGAGAAGGCACTTACCTCCACCACAATGACGACCACGAGTGGTTCTGGCTACCAAACCAGACTCGCGACCAACCTGTCATATTCACCACATATGATTCAGAAGCACAAGGAGATACAGGTGAGACACCAAAATACCTTGTATGGAAACTGCTGACAGCACCTTTAGCTTGCTCGCCCCATGTATCGTTCAAAGACCCAACCGCCGATCCAACCTCGCCACCACGAGAGAGTGTAGAAGTTAGGACAATCGTACTATCCAAAAAGTTGTTCTGATTGCATGGCGATTGGGAGTTGAAGGAACTCTCTCGTGGTCGTCCGGACAGCGTTAAATATTGGGGCCTTGTGAGAGACAGGCAAGCATGGCGAAGATGGAGATCCACACGGTGAAATAGTTAT
The DNA here is from genome assembly GCA_014904845.1 of Acephala macrosclerotiorum. NCBI lineage: Eukaryota > Fungi > Ascomycota > Leotiomycetes > Helotiales > Mollisiaceae > Acephala > Acephala macrosclerotiorum. The sequence goes on from MU119352.1 coordinate 34,097, forward strand.
GCTGTGCGATATCTTGAACTCCTTCAATTCATTACAGTCTCAAATCAATTCCTGAACATATTTTGAATGTTGTTCGAGAGAAGCAATGCTTTGCAAGCTGGAATGACCCTCCTGACCCTCCTCATCCTCATGATCCTCATACAAACTAACCACCGAGACCCTTGGTGTCCGTCTCAACTCTAAGTCTGACCACGCTATCATCCCCTTTGTCGCCAGCCTTTTCGTCTTTGGCCGCCTCTTGGTTGTATGATGAAGGGTCCAAGAAGCCTTTCCAAGGCTGGACCCGCTCCCGGGGCTGGCCCTGCTGGAGCTCCACCTTGGCAGTTGGATGGGAAGGCATGTTTCAGAAGACCCGAATAGGCTGGGTACAGGTTAGGAGAAAGCCACCTGGTAGTGCGAGGGTGTGGTCCTTACTTTTGCTTCTGGTTCTATGGGAATTAGAACGAGTACGTGGGTTATGAGCGAACCGCAATGTTCTGAATGCTGGAATTGATGCGAAGCGGTGGAATGCAGCAGCGGGGTCAAAGGCTGCTCTATAGCCGGTAGAAATAGGTCAGCCTTTGAGCCGCAGGAAGGACGAGAAACACCAACGATGAGCTTCACACTCGCAGTATGAATTTAGCCTGATTCAGTGCTCTGGATCTCGTCTTCTGACCAGCACAGTCCAGGCGTTGTCTGGGGCTGCCCCTCCGCGGATCGCTGGAACTGGACGTAAATACAGCAGCGTGCACACTTGTTCCAACACGTGTGAGTTATTCGGTGGCGATTGGAGCGGACTTTCGAAAGATGGATGAATAAGCATACACACCATTCTGAAGCCATCCAGTCTTAGGACATTGGCGATATCAATGGCAGCTGACCACTGCAATCACAGGCATGTTGTCTGTCACTATAGAGCAGCGATGGGCGGGAAATGCCTAAACCCCAAAGTAATTCGTGGAATCCCGCTCATTTGGGACGCTTGCATCGCTACAAAGGTCATGCTGCTTTGTATGCCTTGTATGTGTATACAAGCTGGGCGGCAGAAAGAATGACCTGTAGTATTGTGGAAATGATTCCAATGCCACCAAAAAAGAAAACCGCCCAAAAGGTGTACCAACTGAATAGATCTCTGTGATCATCCCAGAGCATCCTGGGCTTGCCTGGTCTCTGCGCGGACATGTAATCCTGCAATGATAGTAGTCGTGGGCCAAATATTGGGAAGTCGATCCCCACGCTGTATGAGACCCGAATAGGAGCGGAAATATCCGCCATGTAAACGCTCTAATACTTCAAGACCACACAATTGATCCAGAGTTGGCTCACGCTCGATTCCAGCTTTGGCACACGCCCGCCACCGTTCTACCCTCCGGTAGAGCTTCCTGGACCGCTTATCATCCCCAAACAGTATCCTGTAAGATAGAAGGATTTCCTTGATAAAAGAGGCTGTGAATGTCTGATTCCGGTTATGCATATCATAGTATTCAACCAATATACTGTATTTCATGTTAGAATGTTGCCATTGGGGGAGCCTAAAGACTTACTTGTTGAAAGCCGTATTAGAAGTGAAGTTGAGCTTGCAATAACTCGGTATGCAAAAGAGAAATCCCTACGGCAATATTGGATTTTATATATATTACTTTTTATCGATTTATATTAATAATTAGTCGATAAAATAAAAATAATTTTATAATTAAATTTTAAAGAATATTTAAAAATAAAAATAAAAATAATATTTATTAATAAAAATTTAAAATTTTAATTTTTTTAATATTTTATATTTTATTAATTATTATTTTAATTTTTATTATAATAATTATATTTATATTTTTATATAAAAATATTATTACGAATTATATAATTATATTAATATATTAATATATAAAAAAGGTTTTTTATAATAAATATTATAAAACGTTATTATATAATTTATTTTTAATTTAATATATTTAAATTTTATAATTAAATTTTAAATAATAATTTTTTTTTTTATTTAATATATATTTTATTTTAAATTTTAAAATAAAAACAAATTTTTATATTAAATTATATAATTATATAATTATAAAAATTTTATTATTATTAATAAATAAATAAAATTATTAAAATTATTAAATATTTATAATAATTATTCGTAAAAATAATAAAAATTAAAAATCGGTATTTTTAATATAAAAAATGGCCTAAAGCAAAAAATGGCCTGAGGTAAAAAGTTTCGCTTTAAAGATTCCGCGACAAACTTTGGCCTTTACTTTGGGCTGAGAAGCATTCACCTACAATGTCGATCAATGTACTCGTCCAACCAGTCGATAGTCCTGATGACTTTACTCAGATTTACCACTGCATAAGCGAAGCATTTGGCTGCCAAATCAAAGAATCGATTTGGATAGCCATGAATCCGAACTGGAACTCCTCTGAAGGCCAGAGAGAAGGCGCCTCCAAGCTCCTTGAGCGCTGGCAATCCGCAACCAAGAATAAAGAGGGCCATCCTAATACCGTCATCTTGAAGGCGACTCTGCCGGATCCCCAAGATGGTTTCAAGCTCAAAATCGTCGGCGCGGCCATCTGGATTCAAGCTTCCTTCGTGGACGGGTACGGCGACCCGCCGACGGACAGCCCTGCTGACCTCGCGGCTTTGACTCCAACCGAGAGGCGCTTCGCGAGCCAGATGTATCGCTCGCTGTGGAAACGCCGTGTTTCCCTCGCTCGGGAAAAAGCGAAATCGGACTCGCCGGCTATGTTTATACTCGATACATGTGCCGTCGACCCAGCTTTCCAGCGAAGAGGTGTTGCGGGAAAGCTGGTGGCATGGGGCCTCGAGGAGGCGAAGCGGAGGGGGGGATTAGAGTGCACGACTGAGGCGTCGCCTATGGGGCGAGTTGTGTACAGGAGGCTTGGGTTTGGAGCGGAGGGTGCGGGAGAGGCTATTGTGTATGAGGTCGATGAAGAATTCAGGAATCGCGATAAGCTAGAGATTTTGTTTATGCGTACTTGGGCTAGCCAGTAAAAGCCGTAGTGATAGTGTTGAACTGCATAGGCATGCACCGCTACTGGATAGAGTGTTGAATTGATTTGATTCGTATTACGATTCGAGCAACCAGACAGACTGCTGAACACTCCCCGGGGCAGACAGACAGGAAAAATCACGAGACTGGTTCAAAATGCTTCAAGCGCTAAAATAACTCTGACACAACCTAGAACGCTATTTAATGATATTGAGGCAACACGGTGCTAGATTGATCCGCAATCGACCTCTAGGAGGCATTCTGGGTTGAGAGCCACGCATGAATCAGCTTACGGGCACTGCAGCTTGGAACGAGGCTGGATCGAGCAGATCGAAGACTTATAGCAAGCTATATAATCGAAGTGCGTTTACTAAAATCGCAAAATCGCAAAATCGCAAAATCGCAAAATCGCAAAATCGTAAAAACATTATAATATAATATATTATTACGATTATATCGCAATAAAACTTTTTATACTTATTAATAAATATTAAAAAAAATAATTATAATATTTTTAATTTTTAAAATAATAATATATTTAAATTTTTTAAATTTTTTAATTTTTTAATTTTTTTTATTTTATATTTTTATTTAATATATAATATTTTTTAATTTTTTAATAATTAATTTTATATTAATATTATTATTAAAAAAATAATAATTATAATACGATTTTACGATTTTAATAAAATAATAAAATTTTATTTCGATTATATATATAATTTATTATAAAAATCGTTAATTTAATATAAATAAAAAAAATTAAATTTTTTATTAATTATTTTATTAAAAAATACGTACGTTAATAATAATTTAATTAATTATTAATATTATTAATTATTTTAATTTAATATTAATAACGTTAATTCGATATTAATAATATTAATTTAAAATTAAATATTTAAATATTTAAAATTTATAATTTATAATATTTATTTAATTTATTATAAAATTTTTAAATAAATTTATTAAACGCGTATTAAAATATTAAATTATAAAATTAAAAACTATGAAATTTTTAATATTTTTTATTAAAATTTAAATATAAATTAATAATCGTATTTTATTCGATTAATTATTAAAAATATTAATATTATTTAAAATTTAATTATAAAATGAATCGATTTAAATAATATTTATACGCGTAAAAACGTTAATTTAATATACGAATAATTACATTATTCGATATTAAAAATTTAAATTAAAGTATTTAAAAATTAAACGATTTAATTAATTAAATATAATTATTAAAAATTAAAAATTTTAATATTTTTATAAATTGAAATTTATTTATTAATTGATTATTAATTAATAATCGAATAAACAAATAAAAAAATTTAATTTAAACGAAAATAATAAAAAAAATTTTTTTATATTTATTTAATATAACGTAAAATAAAAAAAAATCGATTTTTACTCGTAAAAAATTTTTAAATCTCGTAATTATTTTTATATCGTTTATTAATAATTAAAAACTCGTTTTAATTTTCGAGTTTAAAAATAAAATATTACGATTTAAAAATAAATTTTAATATTTTTTTAATTTATTTTATTTTTTATAATAATTTTTATAAAATATATTAAATTAAATTAAAATATACAAAAAAAAAAAAAAAAAAATATTATATTTTAATTATAATCGATTTTTCGATATTTAATTAATTTAAAAAAATTTAATAATTTTAAATAATTAAAATTATTATATATTCGAGTTTTAAAAATATTAAAAATTTTCGATTTTTATAATTAAAATTATTTATTAATAAATTTTTTAAATTTTTTATTTTTGAATTATAAATTGAAAATATATTTAAATTAATAATTATTACGTAATTTAAATCGAAATCGTTAAATAATATAAATCGCGATTTGCGCTCGTTAAAAAAATTTTATCGCTCGATAAAATTTACGTTAAAAAAAAATACGATTAATAATATTATAAAAAAATTTTTATAAATATAATTTTAATAATTATTATTAATCAATTAAATCAATTGTAATAATTTAATATAAAAAATAAAAATCTTAGAAAATATTTTTTTAATATAAAACTTTATAAAAAATACGTTTTTATTTAAAGTTTTTATTAATTTATTCGATTTTAAAAAAACGTTTTTTTAAATAAATATTTTTTTCGTATTAACGAGAATTATTTTAATTTTAAATACTTATAAAACGCTCAAATTAAAAGTTTTTAATTTTAAATTTAAATCGTTAAATAAATTTAAAATAAATTTAAAATAATAATTATTTTCAATTTAATATAAAATAAATATAATAAACGTAAAAATAAACATATATATTCGCGAAATACGAATCGTATTAAATATTATTTAATCGAAAAACGAAACGAAAATATATTTTTTTTATTATTAAATAAAAAAATAATAATTATAATTTAAATAAATTTTAAAATTTACAAATATATAATTAAATATAAAATATAAAAAACGATAAATATTTTTATTATTCGTATTTTATTATTAATATATTTAATAAAAATTAATTGTATTATTTTTAATATTATAATTGTTATTTACGAATATTAAATTAAATTAAATAATAAAAATAATATTAAATTTTTTAATAATAGTATTATAATATTATAATTATTTATTCGATTTAAAAATTAATATTAATATTTTTAATAATATACGATTTTATTTAATTTTTATAATAAAAATAATTATATAATAATTTCGAATTAATATATAATCGATTTAATAAAAAATAATAAAATTTTAATTAATATACGATTATAATTACAAATTATTTATTAATTAAATATTAATAAATTTTAAATTTTAAATTTTAAATAATTTTATTAATTCGTTATTATATAAATTAATAAAATATAATTATATTTAATTAAAATCGCAATCGTAAAATTTTTAAATATATTTTATTTTAAATATTAAAATTAATAATTATATTAAAAAATTTTAAATACGTTTTTATTTTAAATATTAAAATATTTAAATATTAAAACAATTATATAATTATATAATTTTCGAAAAAAAATTTTAAAAATTTTTTTTTTTTAAAATTATATATTAAATAAAATAATTTAAATTAATTAAATCGATTATAATAATTAAATATAAAAACGAAAATTTTAAAAAGTATTTTTTTAATAATATGAAATTTCGTAATATGTTTTTATTTTAAATATTAAAAAGTTTATTTATTTATTAATTTTATCGCTCGATATAATTTTAAATTATTATTTTTTAATAATTATATTAATTTATTAATTTTATCGCTCGATACAATTTTAAATATTTATAAAACGTTTAAATTAAAAGTTTTTAATTTGAAATTTAAGACTTGAAATAAAAATATATTATTAAAATCGAAAACTTTATAATCTCTCGTAAAAACGCCTTTGTAAAATTTACGAAACAAAATATACATCGAGTAAAAAAAGAAAAAATCCGTTTATTATTAGCTCGTTTAACGAATCGTCGAACGAATTTTTTTTTCGAAACGAGAAAAACATTTTTAATTAATACGAAACGTGATTTTTTTAACGAAAATATTAAAAAAATTTTATCGATAATTTTAATTAAATTATTAATTTTATTAATTTTTTTAATTTTTTTTTTATAAAATTATTTAAAATATTTAATAAAAAAATTAATTTCTAAATATAAATTTTTTAAATAATTTAATTATTATTTTAAATATTAAAAAAATTAAAAAAAAAATTAAATTTAAATTTAAATTTAAATTTTAAATATAATATTATATATAAATTATAATTTTATTATTAAATATTATTTAAAAAAAATTTATAATATTTAATTATAATTATTTATTTATATAAAATCGTTAAATAATAAAAAATAATAAAATTCGTAATTTTTTATATAATTTAATTATTATTATAATTATTTTAAAAATTTATTTAATAATATAATAATAAATTATATTAAATTAAATATTAATTATTATTATTATTGTATTTTTTTATATAAATTAATTAATCAAATTTAAATATAATTATTTATTATTAAATATATTAATATTAATTTTTAAATTAATAAAAAAAGTACGTCCCTATAACAGTTACTCGGTTCCTTAAGCGCAATAATACTAAAACTTGACTCATGTGACTTTATTCACGTTCGATTTCACTTTCTACGGTGAAGTATCCCCTTGTTGCCAAAGTCTTCTCCGGCCTCCTTGATCATTCAACAGCCATGGATTCTGCGAGTGTCTCAGACAGCGAACAAGAGGACGACTCGCGAATCCATCTTACCAGCTCCGATGACCAATCTCCACTTCTACTCAGCGACATCGAGCCTTGCAGTGGGCCCAATACGAAAACTCTATGGGGTCATCGGACCAAGACTTACATTGCTATCGCATGCGCTCTTGTCTACTTTCTAGAAACTTTCTCAGATTATCTTGTCATGGCCCCTCGCCTCAGACTCTTAGAACTTGCCGTTTGCCGCGAGTTCTACCAGCAGAATGACCCTTCAAAAATTGATCAACACGGATTCGTCAAAGAGGCATTATGCAAGATGACTGATATACAGGCAGCTGCAGCGAGCTATCGGAGTTGGCAGCTCTGTCTCAATGCTGTTCCAGGTATTTGTCCTCGGAATGTCTGGCTTTGCCTGCATTCATACAATCCGTCCAAAAGTTAACCATTCTCTAGCACTTGTCTTGTGTATTCCTCTTGGGAGATTGAGTGATCAACATGGCCGAAAACCATATCTTATACTCTGTATTTGTGGTTGGCTTCTGTATCAGGCATGGACTCATGCTGTTTGTGAGTAGTTATATCTATCTTGATAACACGTATCGATTTTAGATTTCGATGTACTAAATAGCTAATACTCAAGTAATCTTCAGTGTATTTTTATAGTACCTTTCCGACTTCCGCTTTTCTAACCTCGTCAATTTTCCTCTTTCTTGGTGGTGGATCGCCGATGCTGGATGCTTTGATAAGCGCCGTGATCACAGATGTGTCAAGTCAGGATGAGATGCAAGTATTTCGCAGCTCACAAAGGATTCAACGTGACGCTGCTAATGTGTCATTTTAGCTCTCTTAGATTCAACTGGATGCTTGGCGCTTTCTTCTGTTCGGAAATGTTAGCTCCCGCTCTATCGACATCACTTGTGGGCTTCAGTCTTTGGGCGCCCTTCTTCCTCAGCATGTGTACTGGCATTGTCGGTATGGCTCTGGCCATTTCAATCCCTGAGACATTGCCTAGCAAAGGATCGAAGGCAATCATCAGGGAGCCCAGCCCAGCTCAACCGATCCACAAAGACCTAAAAGCTGCCTTCAGCCACATCGCGCTCCCCTTAGCCCTCTTTCTTATCAGCCCTCTACGAAACATTGTGATTGAGATCATGATTCAGTTCGTGTCAAACAGGTTCAGAACTTCACTTGGAAAGGTACGTGATATTCTTCTTTCCGGATATCCGGGTCTAAAATGATTGCTGTATGTCAAAATATTGATTAAAATAGGCTGCCTACCTTGCGTCTGTTGTCGGAGTCTTCTCCATAGCCTTCTACCTAGGCCTTCTTCCCCTCTTTCGAAGCCTAATGAAGTCGAAATTTCATGTTTCATCCTTGAAAATGGATTACATATTATCCGTTTTCCAACTCATGGCAAGTTTCGTTGGAGCATTGTCGATGGGCTTAGCACCAGCCATTGCAGCATTCGTACCAGCTGTTTTATTGTATACATCTGGGTCCGGAATCAGGGCGACTTGGCTTCCGGTACTTATTGCGCACATCGAGGAGAGTCGTATCGCCACACTATGCTCCATAGTCTCGATCTTGGAGACCTTGGGGGTCATCGGTGGTGCTTTCATCCTTGAGACAGCAGCTGCAAAAGGATTCCAATTTCATGATGCGGCCATGGGACTTCCTTTTTATATTGCAGCTGTGAGTATCAGGTCAAGCTCAAGGCAACCATGCGATGCTAATTCCATGATAGATATTGTACTCGATTGGCTTGGTTATATTGGCGGCCTTCAAGATGACGTTATCTGAAGAGCAACACGAACGTGGCCATCATGGATAAAATTCACGTGGAGTTTATGAGCCATGAGTGAGTAGACTGGGAAATATACATCCTAGGTTTCATGGCAACGCGACTCAAGCATAATATCAGGCTGCCTGCCTCTCTATTTCTTACCGCATCTAGCTGTTCCTGGAGTGCTAGACTATTCCGGATGCAAGAGAAGTTCTTAAAAATGTACACTTTGTCGGATTGTAGACTTCTCAATATATTTCAGCCAATGAGAGGAGATTGACGAAAAGGAAATAGCAGTGCCTCTTCTTGCACATGAGGAGTACCCCAATTTCAATTCAATCTGATTTTGTTCCGCAATATCTGGGGCATTTCTAAGTACAGCCTGATCTGTGGAAGCGCTGTGGGCCGGAGCCGTGATCACGTTGATTGCGACACGGTCTACTCCTCACTTGAGCTGCCCGCAAGCAGTTCAGGACTCGATGAAGCCATTCCCGCTATCAAAAGAAAGGCAATGATGCCTATATTCAAAACAAATCGATGCATCTGAGAAGTGCAGAATATTTGCGTTTCCAAATTGCACAGCTCAACCTCACTCTTCTGTTCCTGGCCCCCAGAAATCCGCAGCCCGACGGGAGACGCGAGTATTCCATTCAGTCTTTTAACAGGGCAGTCACTTACTGTAATCAAGTACTTACAATAGATGCAAGTGGTCTCTCGGTTGATGATGGGCAACGAGGTGGTAAAGTTTCGCTATTCACGTTTCAGATTTTCTGGGGCAAAGCGGCATGCAATAGATACGACTTGACAGGTAATGAGCGTTGTTTTCATTGTATCTTGTCTGCGACAGTACTCGAGCTTAATTTCATCTTTCGTATATCGTTCCCTTATCTGTGTATCCTCACCTCGGTCTTCATGCCTGTCGAAAAGGGAAGAAAGAAGACTTAATAGGCATTCTCCTTCTTTCTCTCCTCAAAGACCTTTAGGGCCTCCTCCGCAGCCTTCACGCCCGAAAGGGCCATAGCTCCGAAGGTCGGGCCCATCCGGTTAGCACCATCAACCTCGCTCAACTCCATACCTCCAACAATGAGTCCAGGGATCACCTCTCGCGTGCGGATCACAATCGCATCTTCAGCGGTGTTCATGTCAAGACCACGCATACCACTGAGTTTCTCAATCTGTTGCATGGAAACCAGACGCTTGACGGAGAAGGCGCCAAAGGGTCCATCGTGGCCAGTTGTTGAGATGACGAGGGGTGCGTTGATGGTGTTGGGGTCCATGCAGGATTGGTCGTCGTGGTGCATGGAGACCAAGGTCCAGTTTGTGACGACACCGGCGATGCGGACGGCTCCATCGGGGCCGGAGGGGCGGGTGATGAGATCTTCGACTGCGGTGGCGTTGAAAAGTTTGATGTTGGGGAAAGAGAGGACCTTTGAAAGAAGGGTGGAGGTGAAGAGTGCCTGGATAGACAAAACATTAGCTTCGGCATGATAAGTAATGGAAGAAGGTAAGAGGACGTACAGCATGCTTCACGACAACGAAATCTCCTTCATCCTCGAAGGGAACACCGAGGTCAGTCAAGAATGCATCGGCAGGCTTGCGCATAACCATTGCACTGAAGAGTTGACCTCCCAACCATGCTCCACCACCTGGAGACACGGAAGCCTCAATGATGGCGATCTTGAGATCGGGTCGGGACTTTCCAAGCATGTAGGCAGTGCTCAATCCGCAAGATCCAGCACCGACGATGACAATGTCAGACTCGGCATAAGTGTCGAGGTCCTTGAAGTAGCGACGGGTCATGGCTCGAGAGACTTGAGACTCGCGAATCGGGGCGAATTTGAAGCCATGCTCCCATTTATCGGCGAGCTCTTCGAGGGTCTTGGTCTTACCATTCTGGATGGGGAAGGTCTTGACGTCGAAGGTGCTTTTCAATGGGACGCTGTCGATGGCAGACTCGTTGAACATTGCTGCTGGTGGGGCCATGTTTGCGATTTTGGATCAAGAATTGAACCTAAGCTGGGTTAGAGTTGTACATGGGTGGGGGTGGAGAAGGCATGATTCCTTTCGCTGGTATTATCCAGATCAAGTTTCAACCGTATAATCTCAGAACGAACCCAGCGTATGTCATCAGACCGACCATCTCATCTGTTGGAAACAGATGGTGGATGACCAGCAATGATGACGCTGGAATTCGAACACCGGTTCATGCAATACTTTTACATATATGTGAAATACCTTGATCCTTTCAGGGATAATTCCATTGCCTGGACATCATGACTTCCTCGTAGAGAGAAGTACTTTTAATTGGGTGTCTGTGGTCGTGTAATTGAGTCAGCTATATGCCCTGAGCCAAGAAGGGTGATACAAACTTTGATATTTGATTTAAAATTGCCTTCGTAAGAGATGGTTGAGTAGAGAAGTGAGAAGTCGAGGAGGGGTCAATTCTTATAAGCTTGTGAAAGGAGGGGTAGCTCTTAGCACCCCACTAACAACAAACTCCACCCTGCAATTGGGATTTCTCCGTATGCAAGAGAAAGTTCAGTAAGCTACCAGACCATTCTGATTGACTGTCGTAAGGGCATTTTGCCATGGACTTTAACCCATTCGTGATCGGCCGTTGCACTAGCCATAGCATGCATTTTTGTTGACGAATTGTGGACACATATGAACGACAATTGGATGCTGAGGAAAGCGACATCGGCAACCAAGATACAACGAAATAGATGGCGTGACACTGTCGGAGCTCTCGGAAAGTCTCTCTTTCGCAGACAGATGATCCTATCTTGGTTAGCTGCAGATCTTGCTGTCTTCTGCCTTGCTGATGCTAGCAATGCAGCTTAAGTGAAGCTTGCCACCAAAGGTAGAACTGAGTTCAAATTGAAGCCGAATGGCGAGGAGAAGCTGCTGGAACAATGCTTTCGAGAGTGAGGAAGACAACAAACTGTGTGCTGCGGACGATATCGAGGTAACTACAAGTCTACACACGCTGTGTTATGTTGACATAATAGCATAGAGTTTGTGTTGTGTGACCCTTGAGCCATCTCCGTAAGGTTAATAATTCAAGACTTCCCAGACTTCCTTTTTCAGAGGATCTCATGGTACTTGTGTCGAGAACCAATTGCTGAGGGCGAAGATGGAATCGACAAGCTGACTAGAAGTGTACAATGTAATTAAAAGATGGCTTGCCAAAAATCCGGAAAGAAAAGGGGCTCGTATCACGTGTACACGATTTGAGAGTAATTCTGGACGCGACCAGTCGCGTCGAGCACCCCCTATCTCAACCCACGACTCTCAACAGCCATCCCTTGAATCATCAAAATGCCTCGCAGAGCGACCAAAAAGGCAGACGACCATGAGATAGATTACCAAACGACTGCAGCGCCATCTTCAACACCGAGAAAAGGTCGAAAGTCCATGAAGGTAGAAGAAACTGAGGTTGTCGCACAAGCTACGAAATCCCCCGCCACCAGGACATCCAGAGCCACCAAGCAAGTCTACAAAGAGGAATCTGAGTCCGAAGAAGAGCCCATCGAGTCTCCAAAGAAGTCGTCAACGAAGCTCAAGATCAACAGAGTCAAGTCGAAGGTCGTAGTCGAAGAGAAGCCAAAGCCCAAGGCTGCGAAACGCAAATCGAAAGCAGAGGACAACGAGGACGAGGAGGCAGACGCAGATGAGAAGAAAGTCAAGAAGAAGCGCAAGACCAAGGAAGAGAAGGAAGCCGAAGCTATGCCGTTGGCAGCTCGAACAGCGATTGGTACATTGAAGCATGCCATGCACATCGGTGCTCACGTTTCTGCTTCTGGAGGCATGTTTGCTTGTCTTAATCCACCACGGGACATTTACTGACGAGTTTGCAGGTGTACAAAATTCTATTCCTAATTCTTTACATATCGGTGGGAATTCGTTCGCCCTATTCCTCAAGTCCCAACGGAAATGGACGAGTCCTCCCCTCGCACCCGAAGCTCGAGACCAATTCAAAGCCTTCTGTGTGGAGCACAAATACGATGCTGCAAAACACGTCCTCCCGCATGGCTCATATTTAGTCAATCTCGCTCAAGCGGATAATGAGAAGGCCGATCAGGCATACAACTGTTTTCTAGATGATTTACAACGCTGCGAGGCACTTGGAATCAAGCTATACAATTTCCACCCTGGAAGCAGCGGAGGAAATCCACGCCCAGAGGCAATCGCTCGCATTGCCACACAATTGAACAAGGCGCATAAGGCAACCAAGTCAGTGGTCACAGTCCTCGAGAATATGGCAGGTGCTGGTAATGTGATTGGCTCAAGTTGGGAAGACCTGCGGGACATTATTGCGCTCGTTGACGACAAGTCTCGTGTGGGCGTTTGCATCGATACATGTCACACCTTCGCGGCAGGATACGACCTCCGGTCCCCAGAGGCATTCAAGAAGACTATGGACAGTTTCTCGGACATTGTCGGCATGTCATATCTCAAAGCTCTTCATCTGAATGATAGTAAGACACCGCTGTCTTCCAATCGGGATCTACATGCAAATATCGGGACTGGATTTCTTGGCCTGCGAGCTTTCCACAATGTTGTCAACTTTTCTCCCTTCCAGGATCTTCCGATGGTTTTGGAAACACCCATCGACAAGAAAGGACCAGATGGCAAGTCAGTTGAAGACAAGGGCGTTTGGGCTGCCGAAATCAAGTTACTCGAGAGTCTCGTCGGCGCTGATGCAGACACCAAGGAATTTCAAGAAGAAGCGCAGCGTCTACAAGACGTCGGTGCTGAGGAGCGAAAGAAGTTCCTGGGCCAGGTGGATAAGAAGAAGCAGAAAACTCTTGACTCCATGTTCAAGAATACTTCACCAAAGAAGAAGAAGAATTCTAAGAAAGAAGATGAAGATGAATCAGATAGCAGCGATAGTGGCTGTAGTCATTGATGTTTGTCACGCAATGGTTGTCATTCAATTGACTGCTGAAACACCAGCCGAGACTACGACGACGAGACTATTTGGAAGTCCAGCCCATCGTGCCATCGTCTTATCCAGCAACTTCTGCAGGACTTGTATAACATATCTACAGTCAGCCTTGGCTTACGCGCATTATGCAACATGATCATTCCACGCTACTTGGTCGTCTGAGGCTAAGTTCAATAGCAACTTGAGTATTCTTCTCAGTCATTGATGGCATTTGAAGTCTTTGTCATTGTGCCATTTTGGAAATTTGCACGAATGCAAAATTTTGAGGTTACGATGGAATAAATAAGTGGGGTTCTCTATTTTGCCGCTATTATACATACTTATACACTCACAACTATATTTCTTACAAAACTGTCCTGAACAAGAAGTGGAGTCATCTGCCTGACAAACCCGTAAGAACAATATTGACTTCCAACAAGACGACCATCTTCCGGGCCTCCGCTTCCTTATTCTTCTACGCGGTCTTTCCGTCCCTTTGGGAGGCAGAACTCGCCACGACTGCGTCCCTTCCTTCGTATTTCTCCCCGTCGACGGTATTAGCAACCGGAGCTTCTTGCTCGCTCAATTTACTCTGGCCCTTTCCCTTGCCCTCTTCAGCAGCTTGCTGGCCTCCAGTGCTCTTGGGCGGACCCTTCTTCTTGACGGTGCGCCACTCCATGCAAACAGCGCCCAGGATCGCGAGGCACGCCATGCAAAGGGCGACCTGGAAGACCACGCGCAGCGAATCGTTATACGCCACCAGGGCCGTCGCGCGGTACTCGATCGAGATGTCATCGAGGACGTCCGTAGCTCCCGTGTTCTTGATGAGCTCAGGACTAATGCCTGGGATGCCAGCGAGACGTTTGGCCAGCTGGCTGTGAAGCACATTCTCCCCCACGGAGACGAAGACGGCACCGAAGAGCGTTTGCCTGGAAACAGAAAGTATAAATTTAGCAGATTGTGTCAGACATGAAGGGGGAGAGGGTAAACTCACCCGAAGAACATCAGCGATGCACCAATGGCCACGTCTTCCCGCGGCAACACCGTTTGCGCTGCCATGTTCGGAGCCTGCGAGGCACACCCGAGGCCAAACCCGTACAATATCTGGTACCCGATCCACTTGCCCTCCGAAGTATGAACCCCCAGGGTAGTGAGCAGACCAGAGCCGACCGCCGTGAGGCAGACGCCAAATATCAGGGACGGTGTGTAGTAGCCAATATAGGAGGTTAGTTGACCATTACCGATTGATGCGACGACGATTAACAGCACCATGGGAAGGAGGTCTACGCCGCTTTCGACAGCTGACTTGCCCTCAGTAGCCTGGAACCAGATGGGAAGGTAGTACACTGGCGATTTGGCTTTAGCACGAGTGAGACAAATACCCAAGATATAACAGGCACTCACGAAATAAAGTCTGGTGTGCGCCAATGCACAAGCTCGCCCAGAAGCCGGAGGCGATGCTGCGCTGGACGAAGATTCGGGGTGGCAGAATGGCTTGGTCTGGTAGCCAGACCTGGACGAAAGCAAAGACGATCAAAAGCAGGAAGGCAACAACAAACAGCACAATAATACGCCCATTGCTCCACTAGATCCCCGAGTCAGCTCTATGGGCTCGAGACGGATGTATACTGTACCAGGAAAAGTCAAATCAAAACTCACAGTGTAGGTGGTGCCACCCCATTGCAAGGCGAGGCAAAGGCAGACGATTCCGGGAACGAGGCAGAGGATACCCAGCACGTTGAGCTGCCGCAACTTATCTTTGATATGGGTCTTGGTGCCGGGTTGGTCAGGTATGTGGAGCAAGAAGAAAACCAGCACCAGTACCGCACCTCCAATGGGAACTAACGCGGGAGCGTCATCCATCAGCCATAGTGTATCTTCCAACATTCCAGGATGTACTTACGGTTGATGTAGAAGCACCATCTCCAGGTGACGTTTGTGGTGAAGACGCCGCCCACGGTAGGCCCGAGCACTGAAGAGAGGCCAAATATGGCGCCAAAGAAACCTTGATACTTGGGCCGCTTGTGCAAGGGCATAGCGTAGACCATTGAGACCATCTGAGGTAGCATGGTGTCAGCGGTCAATGGCCCAGACGATTGAATAAGATTGCTGAGGAAAGGAAAAACATACAACGCCAGAAAGAACGCCTCCAGCTCCTATAATGAAGATCTTGGAGTCAGTATATTTCCTTCAAACAGTTTTGGAGTAGATGGCGATGTTTCCGGAATACTGAGACATGATACCAGGAGAACTCCAGAAACAATAGTCATTGAGGAGCATTTCCTCGAGAATTTGACTTACCTAGACCTGCAATAGCTCTTCCAAATATGAAAGCGAACGAAGTTGGAGCTGTGCCGCAGATTGCGGAGCCGATCTCGAACAATAGGATAGATGTCAAAAATGTGGCCTTGATGGGGAGGAACTTGTACAGCTTTCCAAACACCAGCTGGAAAGCGCAGTTGGTGAGCAGGTACGCCGTACCGTACCAGCCGACATCGCCCGCTGAGTTGAACGTGTTGGTGATTTGAGGAATAGCGGTCGAGACGATGAGTTTGTCCTGGAATTGTCCGTCAACTTTGCTACGGCCATCGGGTCCGGCTTGGTTCCTGCAAGCTAACTTACCAATGAAACCAAGAACATTGCTGCGAATATTGCAAGCATAAGCAACGCGAACTTGACCCCCGAAGGGTAAACGATATCGCTGTCTTTGGCCTTCATGTCCTTTTTTGCGTCCATCTGTCGTGGGTGTTCCTCTTTTCCCTTGCTGGACGGCATTTTGACGAGTATTTGATGGAAGTGTGAAAAGCATGTCACGTTGGAGAGGAAGGGTAGTATATGCAAACATCAATTTTGTGCCTAAGGCCGCAATTCAGTTCCAACGATGTATCCAACCGTGAAGTTCAACGGACCGAGCAAACGAGCGAAAAGGAGCAATCTCATTCATACTCGAGATTTCCGATCGGAACGAGATAAAAGCTCAGGGGTACTGGGTGTCTCCTTCGGGGTGAAAACCGCAAATCTGATTTTACCGGCTCGCTGAGATCAATAGGCCGAAAAGCTGAAGTATAGTTAGTGGCTGTTATTGTTCTAATTTACAGCGCCATGCTCAATGCCGCTTGAACTCGACCAATCGACCTACCAGGGTTCAGCGTTGGCTTCGGCGCACATCATGCATGCGCTATAGGGCTATTGCTGACCAATTACAACGCATGCGTTCCCTAGAGCATGAAGCTATTCACGACTCGGAGAGTTGCACTCTGATTCATTGCGCGCTCGGGATATTGTGGTTAAGTTCGGGATTCCAAAGTCAGGGGTTTTATTAGATAAATTTGACATCTCCCTTTCGCCTTGACTAAGAAGCTATATCGTATATTTGAAACCAAAGCAATACAATCATGAGCATGGCGACTCCAAGCGAGATGATCAAAGAGGCTCCCACCAATGGTCTCCCTCAAAGCGCGACCGCGCTCAAGGTGGTGTTCGGCGCCATGACGCTCGGTAAAGAAGGTACTCATCTCTATACACAGCTTCTCCCACTCGTCACCTTCGCCTTAGGCCCAAGAGCACTATGTCTAACATCATTTGCAGGCGCCGAAGGAGCTCGAGTGCACGGTCTCGAGGACTGTGCTTCCATGCTGGACATCTTGCAGAAGCACGGGCACAGCGAGATCGACACTGCGCGAGTGTATGGCGCCTCCGAAGAACTTCTCGGCCAGCTGGGGTGGCAGGAACGGGGCATCTTGATGGACACGAAGCTCAACCCGCGCCGCTTCGGCCCAAATCCATACACGCACAAGAAAGATGACCTGAATCGCGGACTCAAAGACAGTCTGCAGGCGTTGCAGACCGACAAGGTCAACTTGTGGTACCTGCATACACCGGACGTGAGCATTTTCATCTTCATCTCTTGATGTAGTTGCTAATATTGGGATATGGCAGCGCACCACGCCGTATAAGGAGACCCTGGAAGCTGTCAACGAGCTCTATAAGGCTGGCCACTTCCAGCGGTTTGGCATCAGCAATTACGCTGCATGGGAAGTCGCCCAGATCTGGGTATGCCACCTGATGGAGAATTGGCGTTGTTAGCAGCCTGCGGCTGTCTCACAGTCGTTGATGTTGTGACGCTATGTCCCAAACTTCTCACTCCCCGTTCATAATTTCTGAGAGAAGAACTGACCCTTGTTCTCATCACTTTAGGAGTTGTGTGACCGCAATGGCTGGAAGAAGCCGGACATCTATCAAGGCTGCTATCACGCGCTACAACGCTCGGTTGAGCCGGAGCTATTCCCATGTCTTCGACGCTACGGCATCGCATTTTATGAGTTCAGTCCCCTGGCTGGCGGCATGTTGACGGACAAGTACCAGCGTGACACTACCGAACATGAGCCAGGCAGTCGGTTTGACCCAGCGAGGATGCAGGGTAAGAATTTCCGTGGACGGTATTGGAACAATGCGTACTTTGACGCCATGGATGTGATCAGGCCGGTAGCTAAAAGGTTGGGTATGACGACTGCCGAGGCGACACTGAGATGGTCGAGTCACCACAGCTTGATGAAAAGGGAGTATGGCGATGCGGTGATCATTGGGGCGAGCGGTGCAGAACAGCTGGAGGAAAACTTGACGAATTTGGAGAAAGGTCCGTTGCCTGACGAGATGGTGAAGGCGTTTGATGAAGGATGGGCGATTGTGAAAGGAGTTTGCGGGTCATACTATATGTAAACATTGATCGCAATTTTATGATGTCGTTGGGCCTTAGTTCCACTTGCTAGCTTTGAGGTGCAATAGCATGATTGATACCACGGCTTGCTCTGCTCAGGAATGTCAAAGAACCGGATCCTATATGATGGACGTGATGGATCTGAAATTGAGCCTCGTGGGTTGGACTGGATGGGTTCGCTTTTGCCTATGTGCTCAATGATTCGGAGTTTGCATAACTTATCGGGAATAAGGGGGACATTCGGGTAGACCTGGCCTAAAATGACGCCTAGGAAGCTCCAAAATATCGTCAAATACATCCAACTGACACCGCAGAGAGCCCGAGAGTTAAGCTAGTTGGTGGCTGAGTTAGAGGGGTGGACACCTCATAACTCACCGAGACCTGAAATAGACTCATGACGGACCTGATTGAAGCAAAAGAATGCCTCAGGATCTGGTTTGGGACACCTGTCGACTCTAGCGACACAGAACAACATCAATAAAGTAGATGTCCAAGGTTTGGACCTCAGACGAGTAGAAAGAGGAACGTAAAGACGTGAGAAAGTATCGGTATAATTATTACTGACATCAAGGCTGCTATTCAGGAGGAGAAGCAAGGCACCGAAGAAGAGAAGGAGGCGGTATAGTACGATGGAGAAGTGAATAACGAGGCGCACGAGTTTATTGTAGGCATTGATAATGAGGCGTTGATGGAAGGCTAGATTTACGAAAATACACCACTATATTCTGACACCGACTGAACGATGCATCGTACTGGATGAATTGGATTCAGTCCAGAGTGAGTCCAATCCGGTCCATTGTTATCACTGGCTCTGCTGTTGGAGTGTGATCTGCAAAAGCCTGGTATTTCACTCCTAGAGCCACGGGAGCGCTTTGAGGGGACTGGAGCCTGCTAGCAACTACAAGCCGACCGTTGCTGTCGCCAACACTGTTGATCACCTCTAGCAGCTCGCCTGATTCCAATTCGCACTGATTCGTTAATTGCAGACGGCAAAGATCCCTTAGGCGCGCCTTCGCTTCAATGTCCGGACTGACAGCTCCTGGCTCTGGTAGCAACGGCAATGCCAAGATAAGGGTGGCTGAGGTGTTTGCACGCAGCACACCGAGATGCGCGCTTAATTCCCCAAGCATTTGTGCAGGGGTGAATGGAGTCGTTAGACGAAGGATATACACAGCGGCATTCTTGACCACCTGAACCGCCGCTGGTATCCTCTCCTGCACGGTGATACGCCCGCTCGACTCATCTGGTTTTCCCATGCCATAATGATCTGGTGCCATTTGGACGATGAAACGCAGCGATGGATGCATTTCTGCCAGCGTCGTGGCAACTTCGGTGGAGTGAGCAGACACCTAAATTTGATGAAGTTAGCCTTGAACCGAGGAGGGGAGTGCGTCACAAACTCACGTCGACGATGCACGCATTGCCCAGACCACGCCAGTTCAACCGGGCGAGAAGATCGGTAACGCCATCATCCACATCTCCAGAACAGCGGCGATAGGCGGACCATTGACGCTGCAATCTTGTTCTCTCGACACAGGCTGATTGGAAGGGCTGCGGCGTGGAAAAGGCAGTAGAGTAGGCGCTTTGATGTCCGTGGAGCTGTACCGCAGCCATCTGCAAGGCTGTGGGTGCTGCGGTTTCCGCAAGAAACATGATGGCGTCTAGAAAGGCGAGATTGGTGACGAAGGGCGCCGACAAGGCTGTGTGAGCGATATGGCGGGGCTGCGGTTCATGAAGGAAGCCAGCAGTGGCTGTCATACGCACAACACGACACAGCTGCATCTCTGGCACACTAGCTAGGTCGGCAACCTCCTGAACAGTGATGCTGCCACTCAGCGGGATGCACGCAAGCACTTGGAACTCGCCCAGCCATCTTAAACATGCGAGGAGTTGATTCTGTGCCCATGATCTGAGCAAGGGGTCAAGGACGTTGTAACGCAGGTTGAGAGCGTGGAGATGTACCTACCTGGATGGCAAGATGCTGAATAAAGTCGGCCGGCTCGGCTACCAGAGTCTGCAACCTACTCGCCATAGCAGCAACTAAAACATGAGTGACCGAAGCCTGAAATCTTCAGACTCAGAGGACAGGTACCTTATACCTAGAAACATCGCGGAATGAGCGAGTCTGTGATGCCCTAATTGTTCTCGTGCAGCTTGCAGACGAGAGAATCAAAGGGTGTCGGAAAATAGAAAATGACGAACGCTCGCTGCATGGTCAGGGACACTTACCTGTATTTTTGATGCACGTCACAGCCTGCAGCAAGAATCTATACTTTAAACTTTTCGGATGCGTTGCGAAATACATCGAGTGCATATCGTTGTCCTGCACGGAGCACGAGTGCAAACTCTAAAAGATGCCTGCAGCCAATGCGCCCATGAATGTCCCTGCAAGTGGAAGCAGCGACCTCATGAAATGCAGCCAGGTCCACCTCATGACCAGCCTCTTCACTCCTTCAATCTCCACTCCAAGCGGCTGCTTCCCCAGCCTGAAAAGCTCGTTGTTCGTCGGCAGCATGAACATCCAGGTGAAAGGCGCAATGCTCATGGTCGTGACGCCCGCCAGTGTCAATAGCCGCCAGGGTCTCTGAGCGCGACCTTGCTTGAGGGATGTATAGCCATAAAGCAGGAATGTGCTGGCGGCCATGGCTGGCATGATCTGGTGCCCGTAGTGATACATACGCGCCCATTGGGGCAAGAGCTGCTTCGCATCGGTCGCCGTGTCCAAGAGAACTGGGACGGCAATAAAGCAGCACGACATCATTGCTCCTGAGCGAATGGTAAGCGACGACTCAATACAGTACGTGCAGTGATCGGCGGGCTACATACCCGAGAGGAAAGCACCCGTGATGATTGCTGTGGTTTGGACGCTGGTGGTAGACATTGTGTTTTCCGGTGCTAGCTAGCGGGATTGGTGGTGGTGGTGATGGGAGGTACGCTGCTTGTCTAGCTTCTGGATGATTTCGAAGTAATTTACCATAGAAGTGGAAGGATATACTGTACTCGGAACATTCCCTCGCCGGACTGTACCTACGATCGGGTCGGATTTCGGAAGGTTTCCCCTGTTGTGCACGCATTTCGGATAATTTCTATGACCAGTTAATTAATTGGTGTTGATCAAGCATGTCTTTGCCAGTACGGCAACCCTACTCGGGCCAAGGTCTCATGAGTCCGAGGGGGCATAGCCGCGTAGACTCGCAGAAGCCTGAGCTGAGCTGCTGATTTGCGGTGTATCAGTTCCTCTATCAGATTGACAGTCTCAGCTTGCGGTTGGTTGTTGATTCTTGTGCGGGCCCGGATTTACGATTTGTCCGATTGAGCTACTCCATCTTAGGCTAGAGATAATCTTCTACAGTAGCAACGATGAGATAAACATGGGATATTCGTGATCAATCACTTCGCTTTGATCAACCTGCCGGCCTTCGATCTTCGGATTTTTCTGGAGCAATTGGATAATTTAGTCGAAACTTTGGTGTTCTTCCCCTAACAGTCACTGGTATTTCGGAATCCCCACCTGCTATTTTCACCAGGCTTGATGCGACTCTGCGTCAGCTGCAAAGGTACGAGTACTTCTCACCGCACACAAATTCCGATAGTACTCGTGCATCGAATTACCTCTATGACCTCATCGCATCGATTGCGTAGCCACTAGCTATACAAATACAAATTGGTATTGAAAAGCTGTCGAAGTTCTGGGGGGCTCTGCGGCTGCTGCCGAGACTAGGCTCAATGCAAGTGAGGCAGATCGCTCGAGGTCACGTATACGACACGGTCGGCTAAGCTCGGCCGCTAGTGCCGGCCTTAACTAGTGGCGAAATGAGATCTTCAATTTGGAGTCAATTTGATGGAAGAATTTTCTCTTCCAACAGCCACCACAACCTTGATATTTTGACATTAAAATCCACTGCGCAAGAATTTCAGACTTGCAGAGCTGCCACCGACACAGCAGCAAGATCTCCCCTACCGTCCGATTGGGTTGATTCTGACGGGAATCACGCTAGGGCCCTCGCAATGTACCGCGCCACTTTAACAGCAGATTCACCCTTCTACGCCAATCACAGTCAATCAGTCAAGTATTTCTTGAATACAGTCAATGTCAACTTACCAGTATATTCCAATGATGCTGGCCCACTGCCCGGTCGATGTGCACCGGCACATCTGGAAACAAACGACCCCACGCTCCAGCAGTAAAGTCTGTCCGCTTCTCCGTCAGAAATTTCATATCTTCGGGATCGTCAGGTTGCGGGTGGAAGGCATCGGTCACAGAACTCTCACAGGCCCAGAGGATGTTGACTTTGCGGAGGGTGCTCACAGTCAACGGTGCTGCGAAGTATGTACTCAACACACGGTTGATGCTTCTGAAATGCCTGATCAGCCAGGAAGGCGCCACGCCTTTGCCACCGAACAAGCCTGAGGTGCTGCAGTATTCGAAGAAGTGCTCTGGTAGGGTTTTCAGGTTCTCCGGTGGCGGTGAGTCGATGATGATGAGGTCCTTTACTATTTCGCCTGCACTCATGAGTATTTGTGCAGCGCGATAAGAGAGGATTCCTCCCGCAGACCAGCCGGCGAAGCTATATGGTCCACAGGGTTGTCGGCGGCGGACTTCTGCAATGTAGCTACCAACCATCCCATCCCAGGTACAATTCATCTCGGC
The DNA here is from genome assembly GCA_014904845.1 of Acephala macrosclerotiorum. Classification (NCBI taxonomy): domain Eukaryota; kingdom Fungi; phylum Ascomycota; class Leotiomycetes; order Helotiales; family Mollisiaceae; genus Acephala; species Acephala macrosclerotiorum. The sequence continues at coordinate 57,369 of MU119352.1, forward strand.
ACCATTCTTGAGGTAAGGAGAGTTTAAGCCGTACACAACGAGATTATCGTTGATCCTAGGCAAGCTGGCATACGATGAGGCCAAGCCACTGCCGTCTGGGAAGAAGAACAACACATTTTTGGCTATCCGGGGATTCCCTTGCAGAATGACAGAAGTAGTAGGCGGGACGTCTTCTGCGATGGACGGGAAGTCGAGTTCAGAGGCCGGCGTAATAAGTTCTGGAACTTCCGCCATCAGGGACGTGTCATCCGAACGGATCGAGCTCGACAACGAAGAATTAATAGGGAACAAGGCCTCTCGCAGAGCGCGAACGGTGTCTAGCGTTGACATCATGGATTCCGTGTCGACGTCGATCTCGAGTTCATCGCGGAGACGACTCCCAATCATAAGGGAAAGGAGAGAATCCACCCCAAGGTCTGCGAGTGAAACATCGTCAGCGAGCTGTTCCAGAGCAACGCCCGCCTCCTCGGAAATTATCTTCAGCACACTACTGAACTTGTCGTCGGTGTTTATATCGACTTCACTATACGCAGTGCTAGAGACCGCCCGGGGTGCTCCTGGAGCTTGCAATGGCACCTGTTGCTGTGACACTGGCGGGATTGCAGCCTGGACGACCGGCATTAGTCCTTTGATCTCAGCAACTCGAGGTCCCGTCGGCATAACGCTCGAAGTTGAAGTCTCAATGAACTTCTTCACGTCCGCAACAGTACTGTTTTCCAGGAAGAAGGATGAGTCTGCATTGACACCAAGCTCTTCGGCGAACAGACTGGTGATCATCAGTGAAAGCAATGAGTCAACACCAATATCATCGAAGCGAGTATCGTCTCGGAGATCTGACACTGGGACGCCGCTTTGCTGGGAGATGATTTCTACAGCTTTTTTTACCATGGAGTCGTCGGGTAGAGAATTTTCACGAGGTTGTTCCGTCGCAAGAGCGACTTGAACAGGAGCAGCCCTAGCTGCTGACGGTGATGCAGAAGTTGTCAATTGAGATGGCTTTTCCGTGGCACTAGTCACCCTCACCTCCTTTGCCTTTGATTTTGGAGGTTTAGCAGCTTGGGACAGGATGAACTTCAGCAATCGCCGAGGAACACCTTGGATCTAATCGCACTGGGATTAGCGACAAGATCGCGGTACGTAACTACTGGGGACTTACGCGGACTCCTTTCACCAGACCGACTATTCGGTCACCCTCGAAAATAGAGATATCACCTGTCCACAGCTGGTTCTCCGTAGGTGTCATCCGAACATGGGTCCAGTATTGGCAGTCATCGCGGATGCTTTCAAATAGTAGGAAGTCGTCCCAGCCATGGTTAACAAAGACCTCTGTCTCGAGCTTCGTCTTCTCATTGGCATTCATGACGAAACCACCCGACTGCGTCAATCCATCAATTGCCCCTGGATTGATATGAAAGGTACCTCCTTTCTTGATCTGGCCGAAACTGACTCGGCAAACCGCCTCGTATGAATCGTGGTCGTACAGAACCTCATCGATGCAATGATAATCTGGATTGAATTCGGCCAGTTCCGAGACTGAGCGATATGCCATGGGGCCGTTGAAGCGGTAAGTCTTACCCTCACTCTCGGCACATTGGCGGCGCATTCTGTCAAAATGACCCCTTACAATGGGCAAATTCTGTTGGAGACGCTGGCGGCCTGACTCGTCAATGAATTTGATCTGACAAGTCGAAAGCTGTCCGATATGATTACCGTGTTCCTGCAGCTTGTCAGTCTTGCCTTGGGGGGGAGGGGGGCTTTATGCCACTTGACTTACATCGCGAGCGGTGAACGTGACTTTGGCGTCTTTAGATGCCCAGTCGAACTTCGCTGTACAACGCAAGAACTGCTTCCATTCCACAGAGCCAATCAGGGCTTTCTGGATATCCATGTCAGCGACGGTGACGATCCTTTCTTGGAAGAGCGGCTGGAAGCGTTTGAGAACGTATGTCCCAATGGAGAAGCTGATGTCTGCATAGACGGACTGGTTTGCATTCGAATGTCAGTTGGGCTTGTTGATCAGAAAGCAATCCAAACACTTACCGGCGTACAGAGGCTGAAGCCATCAACCTTGTGGCTCTGGATGAATGGGTTCAGATCAGCACGGTTGACATCACAATCAACAACGATGTCATAGCCCCGGCTGGTGATTTTATCTTCTAGCACTCTATGAATGGTAGTGCTCTCAAGTTTTGGAGTATCTACCATAATGGGCTGGGGCTGCTTAGCGACGACGGCCGGTGTTTGAGGCAGCCTTGTTTCATCTGCAACGCGGGAGCGATCGATTGGAATATCGCCCTTCGTCAGAGTCCAGTCATTTCTGTAAGGAATCCAGTACGATTGAAGCTCCCAGCTATAGGCCGGAAGCTCAATCACTCTCCTGGCCGATGGAATGTCGCGAAAGTACCCATCCCACTCGACTGGTAAGCCAGCGGTGTAAAGGGAGCATAATGACTTAGTCAAAACCTCCCACGGATCGGTGTTGCGGCGCAGAGTAGGCAGCACAGTGATGGCGGAACCAAGTGTCGACTTGATCATGCCCGACACGACTGGGTGGGGGCCGAATTCGATAGCATATGCCGTGTTTGTAAGTACGCCTTCAGCAAAGGCGGATTGAAGACATTTCATCATCTGCACAGACTCTCTGGCATGACGATGGATGTATTCCGGTCCGAACACTCCAGCATCTTGAACCACTGTGCCGCGAAGAGGCGAGAGAACTGGGATCTTGGGTGTGGAGAAAACAACTCCTTGTGCATCCTTGGCAAAGGCTGTCTGGATCGGCGTGATCTGTGATGAGTGGAAAGCATATGGAACTTTGATGAGAGTACTGCGGACCCCAACTGCCGCCAGCGTCTGTTGTACTCCAGCCATCTGGACCGCTGCCCCGGCGAGGACTGTCTCCTTGGGTCCATTAATGCACGCGATTTCGAAGCTGACATCGTGGGCAATATCCTCCACCTCGGTTACGGAGGCAAGAACAGCGAGCATAGAGTGCGATGCTGGTTCGCACATCTCCTGCAGATGTTGCGCTCGGCGGCCGACCAGGAAAACAGTATCAGCGTCCGAGAGCACACCTGCAATATTCAGAGCCGCGTACTCGCCAAGGCTGTGACCAACGACAGCAGTGGGGGTGATCCCCCACGAGATCCATATACGTGCCAAAGCGATTTGCATACAGGTATTAGCAAGCTGGACGACGACTGGGGGGTAATCGGCGATATCATCTCCACTGCTTGCAGTGAAAAGTGACATGATGCCAGGGAACCCCAAATATCGAGCGAGTTGATCGAAACTGGTTATTTGTTCGCGGAACACGCTCAATGATTCGAGGAGCTGTTTTCCCATGCCTGGATATTGTGACCCTTGCCCCGTGAATGCAAAAAGCGTTTCTCTTGGCGGGGCGAGACACCTGCTGCCCATGTCGTCAGCAATGGCCTGTGTCAACTGATCTTTGAGCCTCTCTATGTTGTCGGAAGCCACAATGACACGATGCTTATGGTGCATGCGGCGAGCGGTAGTCGTGTACGATAATTCTGGGAGAGCAGCTTCCGAGCTGGAGAGATGAGCTACCAAAGCTTGAATGTTCGCTTTGAGTGACTTGGCACATCTCGCGGAGATAGCCACAGGATAGATCGGCCTGGTCTCCGAATGGTTTGTAAGAAGCGCAGGCACTATTGGAGGTTCCTCGACTAAAATGGAACTGTTCCCGCCTGCTGCGCTGAAGTTGTTGATGATAGCCTTTCTTGGCAAGCCCCGAGAGCGCGGCCAAGCGGTCGACTCGAGATCGATGTGGACGTTACGTGCTGTAAGATTGGAAGGGAATGCCGGATTAATGCGAGTCTTGATGCCGCAGTGCGGTGGAATTGCTCCCTTCTTCATCATCATCATCACTTTGATCAGAGCGCTTACACCGGAAGCGGACTCCCCGTGGCCGATATTTGACTTCAAGGCTCCAAGATGAAGAGGCTGATCCGCAGGTCGTTTGTGAGGTTTATCGGTCGGGGCGAGGACATCACAGACCGAGTTCATCTCCCTCGTATCGCCTGCTTGAGTACCAGTACCGTGCATCTCGACATATCCCACATCATAGGCATCGGTGCCTGAATCGTTCAGCACACGCTCGAAAACGTCTCTCTGGGCACCAACGTGGGGGCGAGTAATCGACTCCGCTTCCGCCGAGTGATTGGTAAAAGCGCTCCCAATAATGCCATGAATCGGATCGCCATCCTCGACAGCATCTTCCAAACGCTTTAGCACGACGGTAGCAACTCCTTCTCCTCTGCAATAGCCATCGGCAGATTCGTCAAAGGTCTTGCAATTGCCTGTGGTGGACAGAAAGTGGCCCTTGTCAAGACCCGTGGTCATGTCGGGATTTGTGAGCACATTGGTCCCGCCGGCAATAGCCATGTCTATGTCGCCCTTCCACAGTGAGTTGCAAGCGATATGGATGGCAGACAAGCTGGAGGAACACGCCGTGTCCACGGCGAAGCTCGGTCCTGAAAATTTGAAGAAGTAGTTGATGCGCCCAGGTATAAATGCTCGGTTCGCGCCAGGAATATAGTATGCGTCGATGTCCTGCCCGCTGTTAGATTCGCACCAGTCGTTACTTGTCACTCCATAGAAGACCCCAACACGATCTTCGCGAGTGGATGGGGTCCGGCCAGGAACGACACCAGCGTGTTCCATTGCCTCGTATGCGGTCATGAGAGCAAGACGCTGAGCTGGATCCACATGCGGTGCCTCACGAGGAGAGATAGAAAAGAAGGCGGCATCGAAGAGGTTCGGGTCCTCTAGCCAGCAGCCCCAGCGGACTTTGCTCGTGTTCTTCTGTTTTCCGGCCGGATCAACATGCGTCTTCACATCCCATCTGAGCTCTGGCACTTCGCGGCACATGTCTGTCTTATTTTGCAATAGTGCCCACAACGCCTCTGGGCTTGACGCTCCAGGAAATCGTCCAGACATGCCAATCACAGCAATCTTCGACCGGCCCATCCCGCCACACGTGGGAAAACTGACTGCTGGTGAAGCCAAATCAATCATCATGGGCATACAGTCTGCAAGCGCTGATTTGAGACGACGCTGCACCGTCTCGCCAGCGTCAGTGCCAATAGGTACAACCAGTATCTCTGTTGGGGGCTTAGCGAAGGCTACACTGAGATAGTCGATTGCCTTCTCTACGACCATTGGCTGTGTTAGCACGTCGTGGATAGCGCTTTCCAGCATGGCCTGCGAGCTCCTCGCCCAGACAAAATGGCCAGTGCCACAAGACAGCACCGGAATGGAGGTTGCCAAATTGACGGGGGCCCAAGATTGGGCTTTCTGCATGATGGTATCAACATCCTCCTGGGAGAATAAGTGCGGAGCGTGATAAGGACTGTGGATTGGGAGCATGGCCTTGTCAATGGTAGAGAGGGCTTCTTCCTGGCGCAATTTAGCCAAGATGCCGGGAGGCCCGCTGATGGTCAAACCGGCTGTTGAGAAAGCGCTGATATATGCTTGGGAAGATGATGGCGTTGGCTAGAATGAAATCAGCTTGATTCAATAAGTATTGAACGCTGCTGGACAGGTTCGGGAGAAAGCTACATTTCGGGAGTTGAAGCGTTCAAGCAAACAGGCTCCATCCTTTCCAGAAACGCCAAAAACGAACATAGACCACTCAGACGAGGAGGTTTTGCCATCTATGGACAGAGCCATATGTGCGGCTCGCAAGCCTGTATGCAAGGCAATCACGGTGGCATGCACAGCCGCCGGAATCAACTGAACCAGGTCCTGTGAAGAGCTGACTGCTGCAGCAGCGAAACAACCGGTGCAGAAGCCCAGCAGCTGGCTATCTTGGGCGGTAGGAAAGGAGAGTTTGCCGTCAGAGTGTTGCCTGCTCACAATCAGCATCGCTCATGTTTCAGAATTGGTCGAGATTGCTACTTTACCATATGAAAGCTGCAAAAGCATGAATCAGGCATAGTACCTGCTTCAATGCTGGGCTGATGCAAGCATCTCGCTTCCTCGTCAGCAGGTCAGTGATACTGGTGAATTTAGGAGTTGTATCGCGAGCGTATGGCGGGAGACGGCCGAGTTCTGTCTGGAGGGCAGAATAGCATTTGCGGAAGAATGACGTCAAATGAAAGTTATCAGAACGAAGCAGCTGGGCCAACGAGTGCTCGTAGTTGAAGGTCTGATCGCCGAAGACGTAGACTCTGCTTGGCTTTGACACGGACATGATCGATTGTTGAATGCGATCTCTGAGCAAGTGTAAAGCGAATCGCGGCTACCTGTACTGGCTGGCAAAGGTGTCTTCAGGCGTCCTAAAATTTTGTTATCCTCCTGCCAGGAACTTTAGTAGCGCCAGTCTTTTTGTATGTGAAGTCTACGGCAAAATTTCTTGGCATTGCAGATTTATTCGAAAGGTAGTAGGGGCTGACAGCGATCCATATCGGCCCTAAAGCCATAACGTTCCGAGCTAGAAGTTCGGAATAGCTGAGCATGAGGTATGCACACCGAGAGTGAGAAGACTGTATTTGGCTTGAGCCGTGATTTTTGGTGTCAACTTCGTTCAAGTAGTGGCAAAGACCTTCAACCCATAAGGACTTTTCCAGCAGACACAATTATTGTTTCTACGCAAACTTTTTTTCACTTCCCTACAATCTTCTTCGTTTGACTTGTTTCCCTTGCGTAACCTTCATCATTACCACGAACACCGTGCAATGCCCCTTTACGTCCGTTCGAATAGCTTCCGCAATAGGGGTCACATGAATTCCTCCGCTTGACCTTAAGCGATTGGGTGGCTTTCGTGGTAAGCAGCTCGCATTCGGACAACCCGAATGCAGTAAACACCTCGGAGAACTTATCTAGGATAGATACGAACCGCCTCACCCATCGGACGGTTGTTTTGGTGGCGCCCCGCGAAATCCACCCGATGCATCAGCATTGTTCTTTCGCCCTGGCATAAGGTAGGTAAGATTACTATGTCTTTTTGAAGATACTCGTATTTCATGTCAGTGGTTCTGGATGCTAGCATCAGTAATTTTGTGTCTCTATCTCGACTCCAGACTCCTCTCCAAACATGGCCTTCACTTCCTACTTCACGTCCAACTCCACTTCGCCAGAGACGCTATCATGGATGGACCTGGGTTTAGATGGCTTCCAGCCGCAAACAATCATGTCAACGAGCTTCATAGCAATTTTTGCCAGCTTTCTGGTGTATCTGTCATACACTCCCAAGGTTGATAAAAGAGCGCCAGCATTCACGTCGGAAGCTGTGCCTTTTATCGGTTCCTGGAACTTCTTCACTCAGAAGATGTAAGCCAGCTTCCGTTTCTCTATGTTGCCACGAACGAGAACCTCTGAGCGCTAATCGGAACGTTTAGGGGCTTTTGGAAACGCTCCATGGCCAAATCTAAGACGGGTAACTTCAGTTTCTGGCTGGGCAAGAACCACATCGTCGGTGTGTCTGGCGAAGCGGCTCGGAAGATGTACTTGGACAGCCGCAACCTCCACCTTATCAAAGGAATCACGCTCATCGGTCACGGACCGGACTTTATCAATGGCAGGTCAACCGTCATCCACGATATTTGGAAGGGTACCGGCTCCAGTGGTCGAACTTACGCCCAGCGGCGTCTTCTCGACTTGCAGAGATCAGATCTGCTCACCAAACGTCTCCCTCGCGTAACAAGAGACGCCCGCTCAGCCTTCGAAGCCATGTCAACAAGTCCATCTGGCGTCACGAATCCCTCAAAGACCTGCTTTCGTATAGTAGTGAAGCAAGGTGCCCGTATCGTGGGCGCAGATGAGATTGCGGATGATCCTAACCTGTTGAAAGCTCTCTTGGGCTACATGCCAATTCTTCAGTTCACAAACAGTCTACATCTTCTTGCTTTCCCTTGGCTATCGTACTTCAGTTTCGCGTACTGGAAACGTCGCTTTGGCCGTTGGGGTCTAACCAGGATTGTGGTGCCACTGGTGAATAGACGGATGGCAAAGGACGCTCCTCGCGTCGACGACGCTTTGCAAACATTGATCGACAGTGGCGATAGCAAAGATTTCATCACCAACTTCATGATCAGTATGCTCTTCATCGCCGGCGCAAACACAGGAGTCATATCCGGTTCCATGCTGAACATCGTCGCCCACCACCCAGACTGGCAGGAGAAGATCTACGCTGAGATCAAGGCCTCAGCCGCCGCCTACTGCACAGACAAGAACATGCCGCTGGTCGATCAGCTCGACTCGCTCCCGCTCGAGGCCTGGGAGCAGATGTCCGCCTCGATTGACCTCTGCTACACGGAGGCCATTCGTATGTGGGTCGCATTTCCCATGGGCCGCTTCAACGACACCTCAAACCCTATTCCCATCCCTGGATCCGACGAGGTCATCCCACCCGGCAGCTACGCCTGCTACAACACTATCGATGCGCACTACAACGAGAAACTATACCCTGAGCCTATGAAGTGGGACCCAGAGCGCTGGCGTGAGGGGCGGAAAGAGTTTGAGAGGGAGACTTATGGCTGTGAGTAACCATCATCATCGTCGTCACCCAAACCATCCGTCCTCCTTTCCAGCACCAGGTCAAATACTGATTCCTTCCTTGCGAGAATAGTCATGGGCTGGGGCGCAGGCCGTCACCCTTGTATTGGCATGCGATGGGCCAAGCTCCAGCAGAACATCATCCTCGCTTATGCGTTGGCGCTATACAAGTGGAGCGGGTGCGATGAAAATGGACAGAGTATCTCCGAATTTCAGCAGCCAACGCATGCGTTGGATCATCTTGCGCCTAAATTGCCGCAGGGTACGCACTGCAAGTTTGTTCCTAGGGGAGAAGCATAATGTGTGCACATTGGAATGAAGAAATCGGGATAAGATTGTGCACTTGTCGATTCGCTGATTCCTTCTTGGGTTCATAGAGAAGACATCAGTATTCGCTTGATATTCGTTCGGCCTTTGATGCTGAGGAGACGAGATGTTGTATTGTGTTTTTACAGATTATCAATGAAATTGAAAGCATTGACAGACGAATTTTTTGAACTCATTAACAATTTTTCCGTCCCAAAGAAACTTCTCGATCCACTCAATAGACTATAGTCGTCTTATGCCAATCAAAGAAGATCACAGACTGTTTCATAATTACTCATCAAAGATATGTATCCCACGAGTTCTGGTCCATGCGGTTGCAGTTCTCGATAGTCGTTGAAAGCCTCTAGCTGAAGCAGTCGCAGTTGTGATGTGGCACATCTGAGGTGTCGGCCTAGGAAGTTCCCGCGACTTCTCATGATTGGATCGCGTAGAGTACCTGAGCGAGCCGACAACATCCCGACCCTAAGCCCCTGAGTTCCGTTTTCTTCCCTATGGTCCGATCGTCCTAAGAATAAGAAAATTCGACGTGAATGCTGACCGGGGTGACTATCGGGAGGATGCACAATATTCCGAGACGCGAATTTGTGAATAGATTGGCCATCTGTACCTCGGCTTCATGGATATAGCGAAGCTGCACAGTGCGCACCAAATATCCCGAAGAGCTGCAGATCACCAAGTGGCTAAGATGCTGTGGTTGGATTACCTAATAGCTCAGCTGTTCCATGAGCTCCTTGATCTTTTGAAGCTTCACCGAATGACACCGAAGGGCTGTATCTCGCTTTGTGTATATTGCTTGACCATCATCTCACTAGTTTGTGTACGACAAAGTATGCATGTCTAATCCGATACTATTCACTACTTTGATAATTTCCTTCTGACATTTACATTCAGTATCTAAGGACTTCTTGTCACCTCCATCCTCCACTCACTTTCTTCAAATCCTCTAAGGTGAAGAGAGCTCAATGGCACCGAACGCTATGTCTTCAGATCTTCCAGCGCTTGTCGAAGCGGTCCAGCGCGAGGCCAAGGCAATCGCAGACTTCTGCGAGGCCAACGCTTCTCCCTCGCCATCATTCTCTCAAGCTTGGCCAGATGACCTTCCGGAGAACATACAAGCTTCTCGTATGAAGCTTCGTGAAGCTGCAAAAGCTATACACGACATAGCCACGGGACCACATGATCATCTCTTTGCGATTGCTTGGAGCGTGCGTGCCCCGAGCCCTGCCTTTATACTTATAGACTGACAAGTACAGTATCATTCTGTGTCGACGCTACGCTGGCTCCTCCACTTCAAAATTCCAGAGGCAGTTGGGCTGGTTGGAAGCGTTTCATACTCTGACATTGCGTCCACCTGCGGAGTAAACGTCTCCCATCTCCGCCGCATCTTGCGCTTTTGCATGGTCAACCGACTATTTCATGAGCCACAGCCGGATCATGTGGCCCACAGTTTCTTTTCGGCTTCTCTCCTAACAAACAAAGTCCTGGTCGGCGAACTCGAGTTCCTCTGCGAGGATGCGTTCAACTTCTCCACTAAGATTGTTGAGGCGCACGAGAAGTGGCCAAACAGCGAGGAGGGCAATCACGCAGCCTTCAATGTTGCTTGTGGCACAGATCTCCAACGATACCCATGGCTTGCCCAGCCCGGCCACGAGCAGCAAGCGACAAGATTCAGCCATATGTTGGACTTCGCACGACAAGAAAGGGCAACTGACGTCCGATTTGTCGTCCAGGGATATTCGTGGCAAGACGTCGATACTGTGGTAGACATTGGAGGGGGATCGGGTGACGTTGCAATCACCCTTGCAAAGGCGTTTCCTCAACTGCACGTCACTGTTGAGGACCAGGCCCATAGTATATCGAAGTCTACTCTGCCATCTGAGCTGCAAGACCGGATCCAGCTTGTAGAGCGTGATTTCTTCCAGCCACGCCCCACCGAACCCGATGCCGTCTCCAAGACCAAAACATACTTCTTGCGCATGGTACTGCACAATTGGTCCGATAAGCACGCCGCCCGGATCATACAGCCCTTGTTGCCCAGTGTTCGAGCTGGCGCAAAACTTCTCATTATGGAAATTATGGTGCCACCTCCAGGTACCCTGCCGGAGACATTGGAATGGTGGATGCGAAGTCTGGACATGGAAATGACGATTGAGTTCAATAGCAGGATGCGATCGAAGGAAGACTGGGAGAGGCTGTTTCAGGGAGTAGACTCAGGGTTAGTCATGAAGTCTACAACCACGCCGCATGGAAGCGGATTGACGGTCATGGAGTTTGGCTTTGAGAAGTGATATTTGCTAAGACAAAGAGAGTTTCAATCTTCTTGGTGTGGGCGGTGAGAATGAATTAGATTCGCTGCTCTCGATTCTGCCATACATTTGTCTGATGTGAAATTAATTATTTCAATTTTATTAAATAAAAACATTTAGCAATAGTATATTAACGATAAAAAATTATATTATTGATTTTTCGATTTTCAGATTTTTATATATTTTATTAATTAATTTAAAAATAGATTTATTTATTACTTTTAATTAAAAACATTAAAAATATATATATTTATTTTTTTAAATAAAACGAGACAAAGGAGTACCGGGCTGGCACAGGCTAGAAAATTACCGGAATAGGTTTAAACTCCCCTTCTTTACAGTGAATAATTACTTCCCTACGGCTCCACCAGCAAAAGAGTTTTGTATAGCAAGCGAGGCAGCGATAGATCCTTAAAGGTGTAATCATTTCGAATAAAGGTACGCACTACGCCCCGTGCGTGCATGGCGCTATCGGCTCACCCCACTCGGGCTCAACCGAATTGTTTACTAGGGGTGAATGAATGTCAGATAACGCTATGGGATTTGACTTATTGCGGATTTGACTTATTGCGGATTTGACTTATTGCGGACAAAAACACGAGATCCTGGCCAGGTGATTGGATAGACCACTGTATTCGCATTCGGAGGTTAACCTTACAACCTGTAGGTAGTAGCGTCAAAGCTTTTTATGCACCAATTAGTGGAGAGTAAATAATGCCTTGATCACCGACTTGCCGTAGCATTGCAGAGAAAGGAGTGCGAATCAAGAGTAGGTTGATTATCTTATTCAAGATCTACGTGTTCAAAGCATGGGGGAATTCCGAGCTGAGCAAGCATGCCAATTCGGTGCTGAACCCCCTCCATTCAGCTAGGACCCTCTTGCGAGTCGAACTTTCTCGATATAGAAAAGTTTGACGATTTAAAACGGCCCGCACGCGCCAAGCCGACACGGCGTGGGCTTTAAGCGTAACGAGCTGGGCTTCACGGGTCTGTGCGCCACAGGGCATATTTTCGCCTTTAGCGAGCCACTTTTTTGCCTTAAACTTCAAAAGTTACGACCATTATTTTAAAACTTTACAAGCACCACTTTTTCAATTTACTGTAAATCTCGGCTTCAGGTTTCATTTTGGTTGAATTGCGTTTTTAATCCCTTAATCGTCTATAATTGGAGATTTTATTCCCTATTTTCTTCGAAAATACCCTGAGCGCACAGACCCGTGAAGCCCAGCTCGTAAGCTTCAATTGGCATGCACCCCTCACTTCGCAAGCCTTCAAATGCAACCCCACACCCCACGTCACGCTCGAGCGGGCATACCGCAGTAGCATTGTCAGCAATTGTTATCGCTACTCATGTAAAGGCAGACGAGAAGCCCAAGTGAAGCAATGAAAGTCAGGCTTGATTTTGAAAAACTTGCCTCGTATTCGCTAATTCCAGAGCTGGTACTTTGCTCTACAGTACTAATCAAGGAATTAAAGGAATCGATTTCCAACGATTCTGGCGATGCGTCAAGCCTCCCCAATTGCCGGTGAGTCTCTTATGCGCACCCAACAACGCCACCGTGCCTTTTGTTGACTAGGTACCTTATAAATGGTTGACTCAGTATCACTTCGTTTCTAGGTTTCCTATTCAAAGCTTATTCTTCCAGATTGATTCACTATGGCTGCGGAACATCGTTCACCTCCAAGCCAGCCAGCGTCTCCATATACTACACAAGGACACACTTCTGCCCCTGATTGGCTCAAGTTACGCAACAGTTGCGGGGCCTGCGCGTCTTCTAAGCTGAAATGTTCTCAAGAGAAACCGACCTGTTCGCGATGTGCGAAGCGTGGTACTACCTGCGAATACGTCGTGGCTAAACGGGGAGGTCGGAAGCCAAAGAATCGGTCGAGCGTTACAGAGACCAGCTACGCCATAAATGCCCCTCATCTGAATCCGGCTGTGGACATGAACGCAAACGTGCTGTTTTCGTCGTCGGCCAACTGGTTTGCACCGCCAAGCTCGCCCGGAACGACACAACATACACCCTGGCGAAACGTCTCAGGCTCTTCAGACATCTTGCACGATCTATTCAGCCCGCTGTATGAGAACCTATCTACGACCTCGATGGATACTGGAGTTGGCCTAGACGACTTTTTCACCGCCCCAACATTTTCGACTGAGACACCTGACATCAATCTCTTCGGGACAGGCGACTTGTTCCCACCTACCACCAATTCAAGTAGCACTAGAAGCACTGAAACCCTGACAGACGCCTTCACGGCTTCGGAAGGCGCCGTATCGCAACTGTCCTCCCTCTCTCGTCACAGCTCACTCCCGAGTCGTGCTACTTTCAGTAAAGAAATTCACAATGCCCACGAAGAAAGTTGCCTAACAGCCCAGCAACCATCCTGCCCATGTCTTGTACAAGCCCTCGGATTTATGAAGCAGCTATTTACTCCAACTACTTCGGATGCTTATTCGGCTTGGACTCCCCAAGGTCTTGACAAGACGACCATCATCCTATCAATTCAAGCTGTCATCGTGCAGAATAAAGCCACGATCGAAGCCGTGAGCACCATGCTACAATGCTCGTGCTCGCAGGATGGCTACTTACTCGCCATTGCGTCGCTCATCGTATTCAAAGTGTTGGACTGGTACGCGGTCGTAGCACGCAAGGCGTCGAGCTTGCAGGACCCTACTGTCGATGGCTGCTCGCGCCAACCGTCTCCATCACATGAGCACCAGCACCAGCAGCAGCAACAGCAACAACAACAACAACAGCAGCAACAGCAGCAGTCAAAGCAGCCGCAGCAGCAAGTGCCGAATCCAACCGTCGTCGGCGAGTACTGCCTCGGCGGCGCGGACTCGGCACGTATGGCAGCGCAGCTGATACTCAGCGAGCTTCACCGGGTACGGCATCTGCTTGATCAGCTGTCGGCAAAGCTTAAGATGCAAGGGCCCAAGGATGAGAAAGCCGGCGGGGGAGGTGCAGATGAAACCACATCAGAGCGAATCGACTTGTCGCAAGAAATGACGCTACCGCTCTCAGCCAGCATGTATAATCATTTAGACGTGGATCTTAGGAAACAACTTCGAACACTGTCGTCGGAGATGATTGACCGATTGAGAAGACTTTGACTTCCTGTATGCCTCGACTATGCTTTGCAGATGCGCAAGTGAGTAGAAACCTATAGATTAGTCGACTCATGTCATTCCAGAGAGCTAGATCTCTTGTGTCCAATTTCATACTTTCAGGTCTCGTCATAACGCAGAAGAATGCCTTGGGAGCCGCCGGTTACGATTGCAGCTTTCCTTAGAAGACGAGATAAATCCCTGCTTTGGGGACGTCCATGTTCGTAAAGACAGAACAGCGAATTGTTCCGCACACGAAGAAGCAACGGAGGATTTCGAAGTGAAGAATGGAAGAATGGTTGGAGACTTTGCTTGGCTACAGTCTTGAGTTTTCCAGTACAGTGCTGTGGGATGAACAGGTATTTTTTCTCCTTCTCCCAAAGATGTATTCGGATCCTGGACTAACAAAGAGTATTCTTACCCTGGCTTACTCTCAGGGATCAAAGCCCCACCCAAGATGGACTGTCAGGGGTGAACCAAATCTGGATGTGACTAGATTCTCAAGCAGCAGCCATTGTTCAAACAGTGTCTACTCTAGTATTCTCTATAAGACCACCAAAACCAAAGCAATCCCAAACACTAGGGTTTAAGCGACTTTGAGATTGAATGTGATTCGAGGTGGAAGCCGCATCCGGCTTGAACTTTTTCTTCTTATTCACCCTCAGATCGATGGCATGGATCTCATATAGTATTCGAAATCTGGACAAGGTCCCAAAGAAATCAACAACAAGCCTTGGTCAAAATATGCAGGCGGAGGGATGCTATCATGTCTTACGGTTTGCTAAATGACGTTTCCTAATGTCTTTTCCCGCTCCTGCCTAGTCAAGTAGCTAGTCGAGTATGATTGGTTTATCCCGTGGTAACATCCGGTGTCATGGTTTCCTCGACCATGGCTGCTGTTTTTGGGCAAACTCAACGGAAATTCTGCCGCCTTGTTGTTTATGGATGTGGCAAACCAGTTTTGTCGTTCCCAACGCAGTTTGTTGTTTCGTGACAACAAACAAACTGCATCTACCCGCAGTTGGACGTTCCACACAACTGCTCTCAGATTAGAAACCAAGGATTTGGAGTAGTAATGTCAGACCTCATCTACCTGTTGATGAGTTGTCAGCAATGCTCTGGCCATCTCGGAGCCCACCGAGGCGTCAGCAGGTGTTTTACCTCCGACTCCGCGTGATTAACAGCTCTGTGGAACAACCAAGCCTAGCCAAGGACTATATAGCTCGCTACATAACAAACCTTTCACCATCCGCTCGAGTCAGCTGTTCTTAGTTTGAATGTGTGGCATCGAATTCGTCTGTTGCAACTCTCGACGTCGAAAAAGAAGGCGACGACTCAGACCACGATTCGTTGTCTACGACCTCTCCCCACCACCTTCATTGCCATACATAGTTCAACAACCTATCATCGACCCAGTCTACATCCGTCCTCCTCTTCCTCTCTTACCAAGAGCACGCCTTCTTGGACTTGGACGTGGACCTAATTCTGACTTTTTCGACCCTGATATCTACTACGAAGATATCGAACAACCAACACCTACCGTCCTACCGCCACTACCTATCACCCTCCCTCAGCATCGTCCACTCTTACCACCTCAGCGCCTTCTCGCTCCTCAGCAAAACACCCTCTTACTACCGCCAGCTACCACCCTTCAGCAAGAACGTCTTCGTCGTCTTCAGCAATCTCGCAATTTACCGGCTTCTCCAATCCTTCCATGGCCAGCTGTCAACGTCAGCTCACGAAGACTTTCCACACCACGACTTCCTCTCCAAGTCGTCACTAACATCATATTTATTCAACCACCACCTCCTATCCAGAGATTTGAGTTGCCAGAAAAGCAGGATCCTATTGTGCTTGGGGTCTTACCACCTCTTCCTCCTTACTCCCCAACCCTGGCTGCTGGCTTGGATCCGTTTCTCTTTGCACCTTTGAACAATCTCACTGACAATCACCGCTGCTACCATTTTGATAATCGATGGTATTGTAAACACGATCATCGACGATACGATAATCGACAGAACGACAATCGAATTATCGATAATCGAGTTCTGGATAATCGTCAGGAGATACATATACACGGGGATATCATCTACCCTCATCCTACTGCTTCTTCTCCTCCTCCTCAAGTCGCCGAGCCCATCATTCTTACCAAACCCGATAACATTCCCAAAGCCGAACTAACTACTCTAGACCCAGAACTCAACGACAGAGACGAAATGGTTGGACTCGGTCGTGATCGCTACCTCCGTGCCGAGGATTTCCAAGAAATTCTCGATGCTACTATCAGTGGCCTTCTTGGCTCGGACTGGTATTCTCGAAATGCTGATCTGAGAATTGCTCCTTTGAGACGTCTGGCTGGACTGCCGGATAGGGAGAGAAGTATTGAAGAGGGGATCGTTACTGATTTTGTCCGAAGGTATGTTCCTTCTCATGTGGTTGATATATGCCTGGAAGGATTACTAACACTACTTAGACAGAATCTTGCCGTCCAACTCGCGAACAGCCTTGTCAGCATCTATGCCGCCGTCGCAGAGGTCCATCCCAAAGTCATCGACAGTGGACCCGATACCGGTCGTTATCCGCACGACTTCGAGATCCCAAGACGTATCGATTGGTTTGGAAAGCTGGATAGTATGCCCTCACCTTCCCTGTCACCCTCCTCTACTTCTCTTTCCCCTTTCTCGCAGGCTAACATCGTGAAGACAATACCCTAGACCGCATCCTCGCTTCCTACGACCTCACCTCCCGCGTCTACTCGGACCCTTACAGCATCCTCGACCGCTTCCGCGGCCTCTCATGGATCCTCGACGGCGCCCGGACCCGTACCCGCGATGACACATTCCATGACCGTCTTCTGATCCTTCTCGAGTTCCTAGGCGTCGATGCTAGAGAATTGGATCGATTGAGTGATAGGGATAGATTGGATGATAGATTAGGGAGGTATAGAGGTGAGAGATTGAGTGATAGGGTTGGGGAGAGTTTGGGGTTGAGGTTGGGGTTGGTGGGGTTGGGGAGGAGGGAGAGGGAGAGGGAGGAGGATGAGTATGCGGGGAGGTGGGGTGGGGGGTTGGCTGGGAGGGATGCTAACGGGGTGTTGAGGATGGGGGATGGGCAGATTGTTGGGTTGGGGAGGAGGCGTCCTTGAAGACGGGGAGTTTAATGATGGATCGATCCGACGGATAGCTAAGTTTTGAGGTATTTGCTTGCTTCTTGTTGGGGATTTTGCTTTTCAGTTGTTTTAACGAATGTATTGCGAGTCGGGGGGTCATAATGATGAAAGGGGAGAGATAGGAGATCCCTGTTTTGTTTAATGCTTCTGTAGCCCATCACTCTTTTGAGAGCAGAAATGATTTTCTTCGGTCATGTTTGTAGACATTCACCCACCCCTTACAAGTCTGAAGTGGTGGCTGCTGCCCCCTATTTGTCTCGCTTAACTCCTAGACAGATACTATTTGTTCCTAGAAAAGTATGATATTACAAAGTCAAAACTCTTGAAAGCAGACATCAAGTCCTGAGAGGTACCCACCATCTTTCCCTGCAATTTGATTGGGAAAGGTCCCTAAGCTCGAGCACTTCCATTCCGCGCCACGAATTCCTTGTACTTTCCCGCAGCCTTCTTACGAAAATGCTTTCCCCATATCATCAACGGGATATATAGTAAACATACCAATAGACACAATACACCATCAACGATATACATATTCTGGAGGCCTTGTGCCTCGATCTATGGAGTGTAAGCGAAGACCAAGATGATGCTGGGGATATTTCGGACGAACGCAATACTGACGAACGCTTCGCCAGTCAACTAAAACATTAAATCAGCAAGGAAAATAGGCGGAGGGGTGGAATTGCGTCTTTATAGCTGTCAATGACTAGTGTGAGAGCGGTGTCACCGATACTTCCAACGCCAAAGCCAAATAGTACTGTTCCGATGGAGGGGAGTATCCAGTGCATGCCCTATCAAGGTCAGCGACAGCAACTCCCTTATACACACGCCGGTAATCTCACCCTGGCAATAGTCAACCCAAACATAACTACCCAAGCCGGCATCACTAAACTCGGCACTTGCAACTGCCTCAATCTCATCTCCGGCTCATAAAACCCCCCATTCCTCCTCGCCAATCTCAAAATCATCCCATCCGCGAAAATCCCTCCATAAACCGCGCCCAAAATACACCCAATAAAAGACCCCAAGCTCATCAATCCAACCCCTTCCGGCTTGAAATTATAGGGAGGCAAAGGCATGAAGAAAGCGACAGTGTTGCCGAGAACGGAGATCCAGACAATGGAGAATGCGTCTTAGATGGCGGTGTAGGTTATTGCGGGGAAGGAGTAGAGGATTAGGAAGGGGCGGTAGGTCAGGGTTAAAAGGGATTCTGAGGTGGGGGTGCTGAAGCGGAGGCGTTGGCGGTAGGTATTGAGGGGGATTGAGGGGTCGATTGTGGGGTTCGGGGTAAACGGTGTGTGGTTAGGGAGGTTGGGGATGTTCTCTTCGTGGAATGTGTTGATTTTCTTTTCTTCTATCGAGATTATTGTGGTGGTTGGAGGATTCGAATGATCGGTGTGAGTTGCGGATTGGATCGTCGGAACGTACTTGGTCTCTTCGTAGAAGAAGACGAATAGGAGAAAGATGCCTGCCATGAATCCCGAGCAGATCCAATAGCAGAAGCGCCATCCATATTTCGTTGCCATGAAGCCAGAGCCAACTGGCGAGAGGAAGCTCCTGAGAGTTGATTAGTCAACATATCCCTGTTGAAACCCAGTACTTACACCAATCATGACCATAGCTATGTAGAAACCATTTGCTGTCCCTCGTTGATGTACAAAGAAAAGATCCGCGACCTTGTTATCATCAGCACAACTGATATCATTAAAGTCTCATAGGACACAAACAGTCATCTGAACAATCGCCTCATTAGGAGCAGCAGCCAATCCCGCCAAAAGACTCGTGGCAAACACCTCTCTGGGAGTCTTCATCTTCGCAGTCCATACCGTGATCACGAGCATAGCTCCGGTGGAAATAACATAAACGGGTCTACGACCATATTTCAAAGCAAAGGGAATAGAAAGTAAACAGCTAAATGACGTGCCACATAAATTTAGTGCGTATGTGATGACGAGTTGGGGATATGTGATATGGAGATCCGCGACAAAGAGCTGCCAGAATACCACTGACATTGTAAGACTGCGTCAGTTAGTATTGAGTGACTAGAAGCAGTGAGAACTTGATATAGTCTTACATTATGAAGATGGCTGCTGTGACGGCGAGGGTGAGGGTGAGGTTGAACCATTTTCGCCTGCTACTCCAGTTCTGTATCATGTGTCAATTCCAAGGGGTTACGCGAAGAGACTCTGAGCAGCTCACCAGTGGATCGTTGGGATCATTCGTCGGTTTGGGCTCGAGATTGATCTTTGGTGAATCACGTTCGAGGCTTGCTTACTGAATGTTAGGGGTCTTTGGAAAAACAAGATTATTACAGAGTAAACGCTCACCACCTAGCAACAAAACGGTTCCTGAAGGAAGGTCATCGTCATTTGTAATAACTCTTGAAAGATTCATGTTTTCCTCTTTAGTCTCGAAGTTTGAGCCCTGAAAAGAGGAGATATGGGGAAGCAGTGGGTATTGAGGCAGGGAGGCCCTACGAAAGCATTGTGCGAGGTGGACTCGCACAGCTGAGTCCCACTCAAAAATAACTTGATTGGCTATGAAGGTGGCTCAGATTTGGACTGGCCAATGAACTCGGACTACTCGTAAGACCGAAAGAGTTGGTGGCGGTTGAGGCTTGAGCTTTGACCATAAGCGTAGATACTCTCATCTCCCTTCTCCCTCTCCCTCTCTCCCTCTCCCTCTCTCCCTCTCCCTCTCTCCCTCCCCTTCTACCCTTCCCTTTATCTCTTCCCCCGTTTTCAACGCCCGTAAACACCTACACGCGGTCTCTGCTCAAACTATATTTTTGATTTCAAATCGATTGCTTTAAGTTTTTAATGTTGATATTCATCGAATGAGACTTTTACCGAAAAAAAAATAGATGCCTGGATTTAGATATAAATAGACCACAGCCGAGTTTCTTCAGCTTGAGGCTGCTTGGCAAGCCTTTACAAGGGCAAGAGGTGGTACAAGGGAAGAGGCCTTGCCTCATTTGTATCTTGCTTCTTTAACACTTTGCAAGCTGCTCTCGAGCCTCTTCAAGGCTTGGTCTGGCTTAATATTCCTTGCAATTGCAAGTTATTTGCTCCAAATCGAATCTCGGCGTCCCTTAGCACATTAAATGCCCTGAAGGACAGCCTGAAGGAAGTCCACAGGCCCTGAATTACAGTGTATGCTCGATTGTGCGAGTCTACCTCGCATAGTGCTTTCGTAGGGAAGTTTGTGCCATGGTGCCGCTATCATCGTTATCACTGTTACACCGGACCTGAAATGTGCACAATGTTGCTAAGATGTCTCAGAAGGGCAACTTCCGAGTGGGAATGACCGATTCGAGTAATACTCGTA
Source organism: Acephala macrosclerotiorum (assembly GCA_014904845.1). Lineage (NCBI taxonomy): Eukaryota > Fungi > Ascomycota > Leotiomycetes > Helotiales > Mollisiaceae > Acephala > Acephala macrosclerotiorum. The sequence continues at coordinate 78,127 of MU119352.1, forward strand.
GATCTGTGCTTATGACAGGCGACTTGCCTCCCAATAAAGTAAATGGGAAAGCTGTGGAGCGAGGATACCCGCAACGTGAAAGTGCTTGGGCTCTGCTAAGCCAGAACGCAGGAGAATACACTCAAAGAAGCAAAATTATCACTAGGCGCTGTTTTTTCCGCATGTGAAAGCGGGAGGTGTGCTTAACTCCAGCGAATCAACCTTCCTATCCTGCCGACACGGATAGGAAGGTGGAAACCTTCAATTTGCCTGCTTTCTATAGCGAATATCGTAATCTTCCCTTCCTATCCTTCCTAGCGTTGTAGGAGCTGGAAAGCTTCTATTTATAGCCTTATTATCCTTCCCAACCTTCCCATTGGCCGAAAATGTGGATATCGAAGTGCGGTGACTGGTTCTAGAGTATAAATCAAGTTAGCTTGGTGTTATAAAGGCGTAGGTTTCAAAGGTTACTAAGAAATCATCATTATTTCTTACTCTCTTCTATTATCCACAATACTATGGATTCCTACGTGCAAAGAAGAGAGCGTATCTCTAAGAGGGGTGCAAACCTTCGTTCTAACTCTACTCAATATCCGTTAGACCTTTTTTCTCAAGAACCAATTGTAGAACTACTTGCAAATGCGCTAATCGTTTTTGATGTTACTCTCACTAATATAGTCTCGAAATTGACGCATCAAATGCTCGAGACCGCTCGAGATAACGCTGAATATGATCTAATATATGCTAGGATTTCGCGAGATTATAAGCTATTAATCAAATCAAAGTATTACGTTAAACTGAATTCATATTGCACTCGATTATTCAAAGTCTTCGCATGGTATAATCTTTTATTACACTCTTTTGAGATCTTTCAAACGAGCCGATCGATGAGTGCTCAAAGAAAAGAGCAACGGGGGAGGATTGTATGGTGTTGTAAGTACTGTTATGCGGCTGGGAAAGAGAAATTTATCGTTAGAAAAGAAAATAACTCGAAGACTAAAGAGCGCCATTTATCAATTGCACATTGAGTTGATATTGAGTATTCAGAGGGAAGGAGTAAGAATACACCGCAGATCTTGTTTGAACGTTTGCAGACACGAACGAATATTAATTTGCTAGTCAAGTACATCGAAAATCGGTTTATCGATACTGTAGTAGCTTTTGTCGTTATTTGCTAGTTATTTTTGAGTCTAATGATTAATGACTTGTTTTATGAGCTTCTAAAGGTCGTGTATCTAGTAGTAAAATCGATCTTGCTTTTAGCAGCTGATACAATTCGCGGGTAAGTGATGAAAGCGTTTTTGCTACGCTAGGAGCAATTGAAGACGGATCTCGGGCGCTTTTTATCAAAGGTGCACTTCTCTTTCGATTTTTGGAGTTCTTCGAACTATATGGCACTTTTGGGCATCGTTTGCTACTATATTGATTATGCGGGGCGTAATCAGACGATACATTGATAATTTTAATGATTTTCGGCGTTATAGCATTATTTTTCGGTAATAGTATTGTTGTTTTACGAATCGGGTATAGCGTGGTGCGGTCGCGTCGCAAACGATTCTCATTGGCTGATTCGACTTCAGGTTTTGCTTGCAATTAGACAGCTGAAAGAGCCATATTCCGGCGAAAATCAAGTACAAATCATTATATCAGTTATTAAAGACTACGGCCTTGAAGACAATATTGGATACTTCGTTACAGACAACGCTACGAATAACGATACAGCGATTGACGCGGTTTTGAGCGAATTATGCCGGCATCTCACGAAGAAACAAAAGAAGGCTCGGCGTCTGCGATGTCTTGGCCACGTCATTAATCTCTTTGCGAAAGCGTTTCTCTATGGGAAAGAAATAGAGAAGTTCATTATCTCTGCGGAATTATCGAAAGCTATATTAGACACACAGAAAAAGCTCGAATTATGGAGGAAACGTGGGTCGATTGACAAGCTTTACAATCTTATTATCTTTATTTGCAAAACCCCGCAACGCCGTGAGACATTCGAATCTGTTCTAAAGGCGAATGGCACAGTATTCACGGAATACAATCACTTCAAGCTCGTTATCGATAATGCAACGCAGTAAAATTCTTTTTACAGTATAATTGAAAGAGCACTAAATCTGCGAAAGAAGTTCACACGATTTGTCGAGTCCAACGAGAACGAATTACATAGTTCTAAGAAGAAGGCAAACTAGAACTACACTATAAAGAAGAGGAAATACTTTTTAAAGCATGATAAATTGAATGGTGACGATTGAAAAGTACTAGAAAAGACTATAGTAATTTTGAAGCTTTTTTATATTTACATTAAACGAGCAGAGGGAAAAGACACGTCCAGTGATCGCGAGGTCTTTTCTGATTATATGGTAACGTTGAATACTCTCTTTGACCACGTTCGAACGCTCCGACAAGCTCTTCTCGCACGAGTTGAGGCCATTCAACTCTCACTAACGTCTGTTGAGTATTTGCAGACAGTACTACTCAATTATTGGGTAAAACTCGACGAATACTTTACTAAAGTCGATACTATACCCGCACACTACGCCGCAATCGCTACTCGGTCTCAAAGCAAGTTCAAGTACTTTGAAAGAACATGGAAACACTGTACGACGTGGCCCGATGCAACAATACCAGAGCTCTGGATTTCTACTGCAAAGAAAGCTATTCTTGACCTCTGGAAAGCCGACTACGCAACCCTCTCTCTCTCTCTCATCAAATCTACGATTTCTACGAAGCGACCACGAATTGAAATCGACGCTCTCTCTTTTTTTTCTCTCGATCGAATTGGCACGGCAATCAATTGCTTAGATGATACAGATAATGAGAATATATTTGCTGATGAGATGAATAAGTGGCTATAAATACCGCGATTCGATCTCTCTACGAACACGTCACTACCTCAATACTAAGTCTCGCAACTACAAAATCCTCAATTATATCGAGTTGAAAAGATGGCTCTGGATATGTACTCTGTTCTTGTAATGTCGGCTGAATGCGAGAAAGTCTTTTTCAGTTCAAAACTCATAATTACGGGCCAACGAATGCGATTGAAGACTGATATAATTGAAGCTACACAATGCTTAAGAATGTGGATGATTCTTGATCAAAAGGAAGCCGACAAATGGAAAGCAGGGCGACGAGTTGATAAAGAGAGTAAAGAAGTTAAAGAAGACAGGAATCCATGGAATTGGACTACTCCTACGGAACTATACAATTTCTACGACGCGAACAATGCAGTTCAAGCCACAACACCAAGAAATGTGGTCATAATTGAGAATGGAAATAATATTAGAAGTGATATTGAGAGTGATGCCGAGCTTACAGGGTAAAAGAAGACAGATTGAGCCGTTTTGGGCGACTTTTGGTGTAAACTTTCCCTTTTTTATCTTCCTATCCTGCCTTCCACGGCTCTTTTATAACCTTCCATTGAATATATATCAACTTTCCCTTCCAATCCTTCCTACGGCGAAAAGACAACCTTTCCTTCCTAGGCCGATTTTGACGGCAGGATAGGAAGGTTGAAACGCTGCTTAACTCCTTGCCAAGATTGGAGACTCATATTGTACAGCTCGATGAGCGGGGTATCTGTTCTAATATACATGTTCTTAGTTGGCCCTACCAAATGGTCAGTAAATTGATGCCGCTGGATGTATCCAACAGTTTAAATACTTGCAATCGCTTTCTTCCATTCATCAGAGCCACGGTGGAGATTCACCGGCTTCCTTCCCATCGCCGTCCTCGACCTTCATTCGATCTGGCTGATCTACTTCCTTCTTCATTCCCTCCTCGTTCACCTGAGCAGTCTCATCTCCTCCATTCCTTGGTCTTGACCAATCTCTCGCATCAGCCTGATCCGATGCGGCCTCAGAATCTTTCCTCCTCTCTGAGTTAGGCTCTGACTCACTCGCAGCCTCTAACTGTTCCTGGTTCTTCTTCGGCGCAGGAAGCGCAATCGCGTCATCATCCCCATTTCCCAACTCCCCTCTAACAATAAATTTGTGTACCGCCCATTCCATGGAAATGTTATAAGAGAGGGGGTTGACGGGACCGGAAGCTGCCTTGGCCATTTGACGACAGGCTCTTGTTAGACCTGGGTACATTGAGAGATTGAGGCTAGGAATTATCCCTTTTTGAAACAGAGCCTCTTTGGTCTAGAGGCTAGCCTTCTGAGTTGTGTTGGTGAGATTGGTAGTATGTTTTACGATAGTAGGAAATTGAAGTGGTGGAGATGAGGCTGAGGGGAGGAAGGATGCCTGGTTGACTGGTTAAATGGTTGGAGATGGTTAACCTAAGGCATGCATGCAGTCTGTACCACAATGATGGAGAAGAGATTGGTATTTTACAACTCTATAAGAGGAGTGGGTATCATAGTTTACAAATCCTTAGACTACATGCCTGATATAATTTCGGTAGATTAGCATCTAGACTGGGAGGCTGGAAGCCCACTTACAAATGCTTCCTGTGACCATCATTCCTTCAAACACATCATGACTCCCGCTCATTCTTTCCTCCACCATCAGCACCATCTTGATCTATCCGATCAGGTTCATTGTTTGTTCTTGCCTTTCTCATCTTTTCCCCATCACCCCACCCTGCCTCGACGTCATTCCTGCTCCGCTCCTCAAGCCTCGATTCCTCCCGCCCCTTATCCTTCGGCCCACTAAGCAAAACCGCACCCTCTTTACCATCCCCTATTTCTTCCCCTCTAACGACGTATTTCTGCACCGAACTCCTAACTTGATATTTATAGAGAAGAGCGTTGGGATGAGAGGCCTTTTTGGCAATGTGGCGGAAGGCGTTGGCTAGTGCTATGTTGGTCATTGAGATGGTCTGTTATGTAGAGGAAGAATGGGGATGATAAGAGACGGAAGATAGTATAGGGAGGAAGTTTGGTGTTGAGATGGATGGAAGTGCTGAGAGGGATGAGAGGGGGTGCCTGATTGATGAGATTCAAGGTTTCAAAATCAGGAACTTGAGGCACCAACATGTGGCACAGTGCAGCGCAATTCCAGGATTACCATCTGAAGAAATAACAGAGACAGACCCGGAACGGAAAGTTGCGGAGCTATGGTATTTTTTCGAGTTGCCTATGAATTGACTTAATCCTCGAATCTCGCCCTCCATTAAGCTGCCCTCCCTTAGCCTCGGACCCAGCTTGATTTCCCTCAAAGAGCTACCAGACCCAGACAGACAACCATCGATCAGATATCCGAAATTATAATCAGACAGATTTCAAAAGAAGAATATCGCTTGATCAAACATTTCTTGCTTTTTTGTCAACCGCTTTATTTGCGTGGAACTTGACAATAATGCCGCAGAAACTCTTCAGCGCAGCGAGTAAACATGTAGCCCCCCCTCGAATGTTGACCGAAAGGTCCCAAGTCGGATTCGAGGCTGGAGTAGGAGCGTCTATCCACCATAGTCAGTCGGTCTGCGCAGGTCGATCGGCCAAGTCGTGTTACAACATGGGTAGAATAGATCCCTTGTTTTCATGAATCTGTCGTACCAAGGTCTATCTGTCGTTTCGCCACCACGACGTTCCCAAGAAAGCCTCCTTTTCGCTGCTTATGCAAGCGTATGCTCAACGTCGCAGCCAACGTCGCAGGGATACTGTAGCAGAAAGCCCATCCTGAAATATGGTGGATGTCGGTATTCGCAGAGAGGAATCATCGCGTTGAGCATCAAATTAACGGGCCTTAACTGCTAGGACTTTTAGAGTTTCGTATTGCTTCCGGTTTGTCGTTGTCCAGCTTCATGCCCAATATCATCTTGACCTCGGGGCAGTATCTCATAATATGGTCGACTTGGCTTTCATCGTCCCAAATCTATTCGTGAAAATTAGCTCCGATCTCCTCCCCTCACGTATATGAGACGAAAGTCCCAGCCATTCTACTCTCACCTGCTCATGATGCACACCCAACCAGCCAATGTGATACCCGAGAGGCGCATCGTCCCAAACACTTTCCACACTGAATGTCTTGCTGATGGCAGCGTTTGGCATATGATTATCCGGAAGAGCATGAAGATTGTTTGTCAACCATAGATCCTCCAAGGCACCATCTCCGACTCTTCTCTTCTTGTTGGTCAACACCTCTACTATCTTGCTCACTTTCCGCAAACTCAGGCCTCCATTCCCTCCGTATGCTGCCGTCTTCGACCAAGGGGCTCCAACCCAATCCCACTCCAAATAATCGTTCAAGGTTCTCGGAGCATTCGCACAAAATATGCTGTCGGGTTGCCAGACGAGTAAATGTTCGGCAGGAGCTAGCAGATCTCTATAGAGGTGAATGTCGGTGAACATCTGCGAAATCGTTTCGCGGTCTTTGAGAGAATAATTGCCCGGAATGGGCATGAGTTCGAGTTTGCCAGACTCTTCGAATCGCGATATGGTAGGAGAGGATCGCATGAAGGAGAGCGCCTCTGCAGAGCCCATGAATTTGAATGTCCACTCGGGTGGAATAATTGTAGTCATGTGTGTGAAAAGAGCTGGCAGGTGAGGCAGTGGTCGTGTTTCGACAAGAAGGGCGAGCTTGCGAGGGTCATACTGAGGAATTGGTGTCGATTTGGTCTCGTTCTCGGGGATCGTTTGTTCGGATTCGAAGGAATTGATTGATGGTCGTGTGGTAAGGGTCGTCCAGGAACTAGAGTAATGAGTGTCGTGTGAAGAAAACCCCAAGGTTGTACTTACACGTAATAAAATATCAGGGCAAAAAAGAATGCAAAGACCATCCATCTAGACACTAAGGGGAGTGCTCCGTTTCGTACCTGCCATAGCGGCATGTCTGACAATGGAAAAGGAAGCGAGTTAGGAAGGAAAGGGACGAAAGGAAAACACGGGACAAGAACTTTTGTTGGCTGAAGAGTGAAGGAATCAAGGGGATCAAAAGCCCCTATGTAAGGTAGAACTCGGTAAATCCCATCCCAATGGAGACAGGTATGAGTAACGGGATGGCTGTGCTGTTAATCAAACAGGCGACTGACAGCGGCAGTCGAGGATCCCCCTCGCACAATAAGCTTTGCTTGGCAAGGCTGAGGTGCAGATTTGGGGCGAGGAATGCTATGCCGCGTGGTAGCAGCGTCAGCTCAGTGGTGGAACAAAACTTAGGCCTGTTCTAGAGCTGACGACTCCTTGTGGGGATTAACTGTCACCATCACCGATTAGTTGATCGGGCGTCGTAAGTATCAATTAACCAACGGCGTTTGATGCTCAAATAGTGATTGTTATTCGGTAGCGGAAGATGTAGATGCGAGAAAAGAGTCTCGAGGCGCAGAAGCGCGGTTGCATTTCATGATCTGGGTAGTGCACGTGATCTTTATCTAAAAATGGAAAGCACGCTAGCACGTTGCCATGGAGCAACGACAATCTGTTTTGGTTCACGATGCGATTCAAGAAAACAAACCTTCAAAATCTAACGCCAACAACGACCAAACGCCAAAAAATCGCCAACATGTCGGTCTCCGAGGATCTCATCGACTTCGATATCATCGAAAACCAGAAGGAAAATATTCAATCCCTTCCAGGAGGGCGATCAGCGCGTGCACTTGCAAGCATGTTTTCACCATCGCCCCTCCATAAACTCGCAACACCAACACCATCCGACACGAAGAATCTTAATGACGCTATGAGAAATGAATATGAAAACGAATTACTGACAATATCGGAGTCAGACGACCCATTGGATATCTATGATCGATATGTGCGCTGGACTCTCGACGCGTATCCTTCGGCGCAAGCAACACCAGCATCACAACTCCTCCCATTACTCGAGCGTGCAACGAAGGCTTTCCTCACTTCTGCACAATACAAAAACGACCCGCGGTATCTGAAACTATGGATATCATACATTCGATTCTTCTCAGATACCCCTCGAGAGACTTTCGCTTTCCTGGCTCGCCATAACATTGGAGAAAGGCTAGCATTATTCTACGAAGAGTTCGCTGCTTGGCTAGAAGGTGCTGGAAGATGGACCCAGGCGGAAGAAGTATATACGATAGGTATCGAGAAGGAGGCTACACCAGCTGCACGACTGCTTCGAAAATACAACGAATTCCAGCAGAGATTCGCACAGCAGCCAGACGACGCAAAGGAGCCTTCATCGCCTGCTCTGCCAACGGTGAGACCTGCGTTGGCCGCTAAAATTGACCCATTTGCTGCAGCCGCACCAAGGGATCCCCAAGCTCCGAGACCCAGTTCCGGAGTAGGTGGAGGGACAACAAAGAGCGGACGTCAGAAACTCCAGATATTCTCGGACGCCGACAACGCTGCACCAGCTGTCGCATCTGGAGAAACGAAGGGCTGGGAGAGTATCGGATCGCTGGCAGACCGAAAGAAAGAAAACGTGATGGAACCCAAGCCTTGGGTTGGTGAAACACTGAAGGCGGGCAGAAAGAAGAGCAGTACCAAGATGATGGTGTTCAAGGATGAGGTAAGCTGATTTTCTTCTGCACTTCAATGTAAATGTTGATGATCATAGGACTAATGTTTGTCGTTTCGGCGTTTTGTAATTCAGTCTTTACCTCAATTTGCATATCCACAAGTTACAGATCCCGCACAGCAACAAGTGACCGTGAATCAAAAAGGAAGGACAGAGCGTATACACGTCAATCTTGAGGCCATATATCCTACCCCTGACCTGATTGGATCCGAGCTGAGCTTAGAAGAACTGAGGGCTTGCTCAAGAGGTTGGCTTTCGAAGGTTTGGAAACCCGAAACTGCGAAGCCAATTCTTGACGAGCCCTCGCTTCTGGACGACATTCCCAAAGAGTTTCCTGCTAACACTGATGAACTCAACCGAGCTGTGAAAGAAAAGCTTACCATCGCTCGTGATCCAGTGCTAGATGAAAATGGAGTAGAAAAGGTAGCAGTGAAGGAAGGGAGAGGCAGAAGGATGAAGATCAAAGAGGTCAATGAGACACAAATCAGTAAGTGTAGCAAAAATGGAGCATTCATTGATACTTACTGGGTACAGTCAAAGCGAAATTATCATCTCCTTCTGGGCCCAAAATGACCAAGCGAAAATCTTCCAAGGAACAGACAATGACACTTCATACTCGTGCTGCGACGGACGATATCTATGAATTGTTCAATCAGCCAATCAAGATGGGAGAAGAAGAGGAGGAAGAAGAGGAAAGCGAAGACGACGATGGAGATATGACTGACGGTGACTACACCAGTGGAGGAGAGAGCACAGGAACTGGAAGACTTTTAACGACGAGTGAAGCTGGTGATGATGAGACATCCGACGTGAAGAGCGTCAGCGAATGGTCGGAGTTCACAGCACGAAAACACATCCCAAGGTTGGACGATGACGAGGACGAAGACACTCGAGCTTCAAGGTTCACTGAGGTTGATGAAGATCTGGAAGCGATAGATGTCGAGAACGCGGAACAGCCAGGTAGAGAGGAACTTGTCACGCCGATTTCACCAGAAGTACCGGCAACGACTAAGACGTCCTTCGTTCCGATCCCCCCTGAAGATTATGAACCTCCGACTCGCCCGTACCGAGATCCCGTCCAAGTATCGCAGAATCGTCTTCCTTTCATGACTCCAATTGCCGAGAAAACCGAGTCGTCGCTTGGCCTACCAACAATGAGGCAAGATAAGGGCTACTTCAATTCCAAAACCCCGAGCAAAGAGAATGGTTCAAAGAAGCCACCTGTTCGACCAAGCGATGGTCTTGGCAGCAGTCCGTTCAAAGAGATCGTCAATGAAGCTACACCTGTGGACAGGATTCCTCAGCCACTACTCAACAAGAGCACGAAGTCAAACAAGACTGCTGCTATTGCAGCGAAAGTACAAGTAAGCGGCGGTCCTTTAGCGAAGGAAATTGCAAACAAGGGGCCAATCATCAAAGATGCCCAATGCAATCCAGTTGATGATTTCACGCGGAACATGATAATCGAAGGTCTTCAGCCTCCTCTCTCGACATACGAGGGTTTCTTTGACCACAAGAATGAGTCTCTCGGCCGCTCAGCAGAGATCAGAAAATATGCCAAGGCTGCTTCGAAGATGCACAAGAATGCTAGCGACAAAACCACGACCAATCTCACCATGCCACCAATCCTCCGCTTTCCCGGTGCAGACAGACACTACATGCTGAAGCGTGAACTTGGCGCTGGAGCTTTTGCTCCAGTCTACTTACTCGAGAATATTGCTGCTGAGGAAGACGAGGAGCTAGACGAGAACGAGCAACCCAAGATGGGCAGAGGCACTTTCGACGCATACGGCCGGAAGAGCCTCGAAGCACTTAAGATGGAAGATCCTCCTTCAGCATGGGAATTCTACATGACGCGACAAGCCAAACGACGTCTTGGTGTCTCTAGAGCAGCAGAAAGCATAATTAACGTCTACGAAATGCATCTCTACAAAGATGAATGCTACCTCATCGAAGAATTCCGCGACCAAGGCACCCTCCTCGACGTTATCAACATCTCCCGCACCGAATCCACAGCTGCCGGACCAGGCGTCATGGACGAAGCCATGGTGATGTTCTTCACCATCGAACTCTTCCGTACCATCGAAGCCCTGCATTCCAAAGGCATTCTCCATGGCGACCTCAAAGCAGACAACTGTCTCGTGCGCCTAGATCAGATCCCCGACTCCGACGTCTGGACGGCCAAGTACCGAAAAGATGGCACAGGAGGCTGGAACAAGAAAGGTGTCGCACTCATTGATTTCGGTCGAGGCATCGATATGAAAGTCTTCCGTCCCGACGTGCAATTCATCGCGGACTGGAAGACTGGTCCTCAAGACTGTGCCGAGATGCGAGAGCTTCGTCCTTGGACTTACCAAATTGACTATCATGGACTAGCAGGCATTCTTCATTCCATGCTCTTTGGCAAGTATATTGATACAGTTGCCGATAAGGGTGCTGGGATTGGCGCCGCGGCGAAGAAGAGTTGGAGGATTAAGGAGAATTTGAAGAGGTATTGGCAGACGGAGATTTGGTCAAGCGCGTTTGATCTCTTGCTTAATCCAGGAATGCATGTTGAGGGTGAGGAGGGTGCGAAGATGCCGGTTGTTAAGGGAATGCGAGGCGTGAGGGAGAGTATGGAGACATGGTTGGAGGGGAATTGTGAGAGGGGTGTGGGGTTGCAGGCAGGAATTAGGAAGTTGGAGGCGCAATTGGGTGGGAGGAGGAAGTAGATTGGTCGAGGTTAGGAGAGGAAGGAGTGAGGTACGTGGTAATGGGGCTGAGCGTACATGATGATTGCATGAGTGGCGTTGGCATTGGCATTAATTACATCGGAGTATGGGATTTTGTTGTCATTGTTAGAGTTTATGATTCTGGCGCGATGTTAATGATATTTCCGACATCCTCTTCAAACACTGTTGTCTATGCTTCTGCTGCTACTTGTAAAACAATCCGCCAAATGACAGTGCCGAGAGAGCTCAAAAAAATGCAAGGTTTCGCATAGACTTCGGGATTCGGTTTCAATACAGAGGGGGCCGTCCCTTGGAACCGAGATTGGTGTGCTTTCTACTTCGACGTGACTATCGAACGCACAAGTCGAGACTGAGGAATCCACTGCCAGCTTCCTATTTAGCAGTAGCGAACAATTTTGCTGCGAAGATATAAGATCCCAATGCTTTGGGAAGGCACGGCTTGGCAAGCGGTTTCTTTTTGCATTCATCGTTTCACTGCGAACTTGTGTGGATAATCTCACCTTTTCATCTGAAACCGCTTTCAACTAAGATTACAACCACTTTCATCTCTATCTCCTTTGATCTCCAACCATCTCTTCGTCCGGACTCAAAGCTGGGTAGCTCGACTCATATCCTGCTTGTGATTCTTTGACGCATTGCACGACCTCTTGCTGCAGCTTCCCGCTTCGTAATCTCTTGGATGCAGGCTTTCCGGGCTATCAACTTCGATATCTCTCGACTTCGTTCTTAGCGCCAGATTGAGCGGCTGTATGCATATTTCGAGACGGCTTCACCCTCACTCTTCGGGATTTGTCGAGAAAATTCAATCTTAGACAGCTCGATTCCTACTCCTTGATTTCTATTCAACCTTTAATCTCTTCGACCAGGACGTTCTTCCCTCCAGACTCTTCCTGATCCTTTCAAATACGCTGCCATCTCATCCTTTCTTCCTTGATCGAAAGCTCTCGTTACATTTTTTCCACACGATCTACTCTCTATCTTACAAACAACAAATCCCTCTCTACTCAATCCTTTGATACGGAGTTCGCTCTGCTACCTCCCAAAGAATTTCGCATTTTGAGTCCAGCAACAAGTGCAACTTCACATCTCACTTCACACAACGCACTTGAGTCAGCTTTCGAGTGTCACACCTCACGTTCAAAGTCAAAACATCAAGACAGCCTCAGTCCCACACTTTCATCGCTCCCTCCTACTTTCACCGTCAACTTCGGCAAATATGTGGAGGGATTGGTATACTGCACCTCTCATTGAGTTGGAGCCGCACGAACCCAGTTGGGCAGGCGAATTTGCCATCGCAAAACGCTCCCTCGAACGCCTTCTCGCTGGTCTCCCGATCCTAAGCATTGAGCACGTCGGATCAACCTCCATTCCAGATCTTATCGCCAAACCGATCCTCGACATCGACATCGTTATCAACAAAGATGACTGGTTCGCCGTCCTTGATAGAATGACGGGACGGAAGGACAGCGAGACGGACGAGGATTACAAGAAGCGCGCTTACAAATACATTGGAGAGTGTGGAATGCCAGGTCGCCACTCGTTCTTTCAGCCAAATTGCGATGAAGAGGATGGGGAACCTATGAAGTATTGGGTTGATAAAGTCATGGGGGCAGATGTGTTGAAGAGGGAGGTGAGGACCTACGAGCGAAGGAGGAATACGTACGTTTGCATTGAAGGGAGTCTCAGCCTGAGAAGCCACCGAGACTTGAAGCGCATCTTGATGGAGGATGCTGAGCTCGGGTAAACCTTTCCTTTATTTCGCTCCATTGTTAACTTTGGATCCCCTGCTGCTTTCATTGTGGAGGTGAAAGTTTGCTAACCAAAGGCTTCGCTTAGAAAGGAGTATGGTAATAGGAAGGTAGAATTGGTTCGAGACCATCAACTGAGGATGACCAACGAAGACCGAGTCGCTTACAACCTTGGCAAGAACGAAGTGGTGACCAAGATCTTGAAGAAAGCTGGGTGGACATATGAGGAGCTGAAGGTTGTCTGCAAGGGTAGGGGAGGTGGAGGTTTTTATGGGAATTAGTGCGAGGTGAAACAAGCGAGGCGAATAGGGGTACACCTGATCGACACTTCAAAGACATGGAGGCGTTCAGCCTGAAGGGACGATGGTGAGAGCGCAGACTTACTTGATACTTGAGGTAAATGGGAGGAATGCGCGGTGAGCTTTCGTTCAGAGTTTGGGATGCGATGGTTCGGGAGAAATGCGCAAGTCTTTTCGTCATAGCATGGCTTTTTTTCTACTTCGTTAATCCATCATAGAACTTAGAAGAACCAAAGAGTTCAATCATTCAGAATCACGCCCTTGATTTGATCGTTTACATATCATTTTCATCGTCGCCAACGAAGCTATGCCCCTTCCACATCACACTCCTCTCCAAATCGCCCCGGTACCACATTACCCCTATGCCCGAAAGCTTTCAGAAGTTAAAAATCGGTCTAATATCCATATTTCCAGGCCTCACAGCCCAAATGCGCGGATCATAAGCCTGACCCATCCTGGCTAAATGTTAGTTATAATACGCTTCTCGCATCCTCAGCGCATTTGCATTGTAAGACGACAAGGTAACTGAGCAGCGCCAACGCCACCTCCTGTCCGCGTGTGGCTGAATAGTTGCTGCAATTGATAAGCCATAATGACTTATTTGCCCCTTGTCCACCGTATAGTTCGCGGACTTGGAGGAAGAGGGATTGTTCGAGGGACATCATGGGTTGCCACTTAGGGTGTAGTGGTGGCCTTGGTGGGGTAGGTATTATTTCTGAATGATTTGGGGTTGTGGGATTTGATTTGGGTGTATTGGGATGCGTAATCTGCCTGCATTAATGATTCGGTGTTAATATTTATATTCGCGATCATGAAGAGGAGAGAAGGAAAGTCTTTTCCGTACGTAAAGTATTTATATACAGACAATGCCAGTGAGTAACTTACTGCTGATCATTCGAACTCAACATTCACTAAACAGTACTCTGTCAGACACTTTGAGTTGCGGACTGTGGATGGATATGAAGGCTAATCGTCTCTGGGCTATTCAAATTCGCATCCCTTATTCAGAAGACCAAAAGCGGGAAGAAGCTTCTTGTGTATTGACTAACTTTACTTAATGCCAGAGACATGGCATATTGAACTAAACCAGAGGAACAGCAGACTTTGGGCAGTTATAAAATAGGCGAGTGATCAAATTTGACCCTATCATAACCAGATAGGTACTGTTTGAATAAGAGTCTAAAATTCCATACTTTTGCTGTGAGCCGCGGTCTATCTTGAACATATGAAATGAAAATCTTAACCAAAATACTACATGCTTACCGGAAACTCCGCACCAAGCATATATCTTGATCGAATCAATCAACAATTACGCATCATCAAGAAGAGTATTAACAACCTTAACGCAGATACCAGCCCTAGCAACAAAGGGGACATCTACGATAAGTCTTTCCATTCATAAGTCAACAAACCTAACACTGAAATCTATCTACTACGCCACACTGAACCAGACCAGCGCATGGATATGATCCTTACTCAGAAAACACCGATATGATATCAATTCTCCCAAATCATCAATCACCCTCTTTTAAAAACGCCGGTAAAGACAGAACTTCGAGGTTTGTTGACCGCCATCTACATCTCACCTCGCCACCACTCTTCGCAAGTCGAGTTCAGCCCCGAATTAGATTGTCTCCCATCCTCCATTATTAATGTCCATCTCTAGCTTTCTTGAGATGACACTTGGGACGCCATGGCCCAGCCAGACAGTTCTCAGCAAGGCATCATATCGCTTTTGGTTCAAGAACAGTTGTCGTGAGTGTCTCAATCCGGGATCTACTTCACCATACTTGTCGATATATGGAGCGACCATCCATGAACCGGAAGTGTGGTAAAGATAGAATACCGTGCATTTTCGAATGTTGATGAAGAGGCCGATGTTTTGCTGGCACCTGGGTAATGTTAGTAAGAGTATAATATAGGTAGGGAGAGTGTGAGGCGGCTTACTTGAGCATATGCTGTTGGGCACCACCAATTTGCTGGACTCTGCCGGTGGAAGATCGCGGACCATCCTTCAGACAGCAGATACTTTGGCCACAAGTAATGACCCCACAGAACAAGCAGAGCATCGGATCGGAAACATCCTTGCCCGTAGTTGGGCAGCGTCGCTTCATTGTCTCTTCCATTAGCGTGTCGTAATTCTTTGGCAAGCCAATGAGCTCAAAGATTGCTGGGTGGCTGAGTGAGAGCTTCGAGGGAGTGTCTGAAGTCTGCGAATTCGATGGCATCATAGAACGGAGGACCCAAGAGCGGGCGAGTTGGTTCAATGGATTACCGGTGTTGCCATAGAGCGAGGCACACATCTCATCGAATGTTGGTAGACGTAGGGCTTCGGTAAGACGATCCAGTTCACTGGCGTTAGGATCCGAGGAGATGTGATTCTGGAATGAAACTCCATTTCGGACATGGAGAAGGAGAGAGACTTTTCGGAGGAAGACCAAAGCAAATTTCTTGGCGAAAGAACGGCAAGATTCTGTTCCATTAAAACAAGGTTGCTCCATCACAGAGCTTGGAGTCTCTTTTCGATGATTTCCATCCACAAGATCCCAAGAGCGGACCTGGCAGCAGAAGTATTTGAAGGCATCTAGACCTTTGGGAGTCTGTGGCCCGAAATCATAGTTTATCCATGACAGGTAGCTCGACTTGCCCTTGTTACGGCTCATCTTCATCACAACTTTGATGAGCTCTGCGAGATAGCAAAGTCGCACGAGGTGCATGATGTCAATATCATCAATCGCAGCTAAACACAGAGAGGCTTCTGTAAGAAACACGAAAATGTCCTTTTCTAGTAGGCACTCAGCCTTTGGATCCCAATAAGCCGATTCAGGGTTTAGTGGTTGTCGGGAACTTGACCGCATGAAGAGCTGCTGATATTGGTCTTCGTAGTCGGCTGCGAACGCTTGAGCAAGACGGCCGCCATTTCTGACACCTCCCACGGAAACATATGAGGACGCTGTCTCAGCGAGAACTTTCAGATGCGTAAGAGCTTGCTGTGGTACGCCTTCTATGAAAGTCATCACACTCGGGGATGCGACACCACGTTGCTGTATTTCAACGGCAGAAATGGAGAAACCAAGACTTTGGGCCAGAGTATCGTGTGCAAACAAATCATCTGCTGGGCCATCCTGTAACCTCAAGTTCTGATGCCGAGTCGGAAGTCTATTCATTTCCATTGTATCCCTTAGTCGACGATAGATCTCTACTAGCTCTGTCATAATGGAGCTGCTCTGTGCAGGTGAACTGACACTCGACGGACCCGCATCGTTTGGTCCGTTTCCCCAGATGTGAGCTGCGGGAGTGAGCCGCGGATCAATTGGGAATGGCAATGGTGTGGGTGTTGCCGCGAGCACAACTGGATTCCAGGCATCAGCCAATAATTCAGTCGTTCTCGCGTTCAAAGAATTGAGCATCACTGCATTGTTCTGACGCATGAAAAATGTCTTGGCTCTTTCACCAATGACAGGAGGAACTTCAACAGCTCTGGAAATTTGGTTCTGATCAGCCACAGACAGAATCCAGTCGTTGAAGCTCGATCCCGGCTGGAGACGATTGATCGAAAGCTCCTCCTTTGGAGTCCAGATGATAGGCAAGAAAGCATTTCCCAATGCTTTGCACAACGGACAGACAAATTCCTTCATTTCGAGGCGTTCTGGATGATGTCGAGCAATCTGGTGTTGATGTCGGCGATGAGAGGCTTCGTAGTAGACCTCGAAACACTTGTAATGCATAATATGTCCACATCCAACAGACACAGGTCCACTACGACATGAACTCGATGGGAAGCCCTTGCCAATGAACTGGCGCTCAGAGATGATTTCGACACCACTGGCAGTTACTTTATGGACCTGCTCTCTATTTTCACCAGCAACTCCACAAGGACGAATACTCTCGGCGGAACGATCGAGACTTGATGGAGTGTTGGCGACTTCGCGGACGAAATCTGGGTCCTTGAAGTCTGTCTGTCGCAAGATCGCGCTCTTTGTCATTAATGCAAAGGTCCCGTACAGTCGTCCATCCTTGGTCTCTTCTTGACAGAGGATACATGTACCTGAGGGATATTGCCAGTATGTCTTCTGATCTTCCCCATCGGTTTCGAAATTGTCATCGCTAATGTCATCTTCCCCCCAATCAATGTCGCCTTGATTGTCAATGAAGTTCTTTTGTTGTTGCTGGAATTGAGCCATGACTTTAGCCTGTCTTTCTAATGCAGCCTGCTTCTTCTTCTCGCGATCTTCGAGGACGTTGTTGTTCGCAGGAGAAGCGGTTGATATTCTGTCAACAGGGACACCTAACCGAGCGAATGAGTTGTCGAAATTTCGAGGTTGTTTTTGCTTCATTCGCTTCAGCACCAAGGCGATCTTGGTATGGCACGCCTTGAACTCTTCTTTCCGAGATAGCATTTCCAGAAGAGCGGCAATGGTCTTTGAAGGTGGTGACTGCTTGAGAAAGTTGGTACGGGCAGGGGCGTTGAGAGCAATGTAGACAAAGGATTGAAGAGATTCTTCTGACATCTCGTCCTCATCGGTTTTGTCTTCGGCAATGGCGATGAGGACCAGATGAAGCACGACTTGCAAAAATGCCTCTACTCGTGTGACAGGGACAGTGGGTGCCACGTTCTGAGCTTGAACACTGTACATCAAAGCATAGTAGATAATCTGCCCAAAGATGCCAGTCCTTGTAAAAGCAGCAAGATCTGCAAATGCGCCGGACTCAATAGGCTTGAGTTTTGGTTCAAAAACAATGTCTGCTGCACTTCGTCCAGTCTTCTTTGCCATCCAGGTCTTGTATGCATTTTCGGATTCTTCGCGTTGGTTCTTGTTGTAGTGTGCGATGTACGGATCAATATCCTCCAGAAACTGCTCTTTCAGCTCGAAAGTACCCACATCAGAAAGTCCTTCTGGGGCCTTGAATGTTGTCATTTCATCAAGGATGTCCTGACACTCCTCTTGGTCTTGGAACTTGTCTGGGAGCTTGCCGCAAATTTCGGAGAATGATAATGGCTTGAAGCAAAGCACATGCGTGATGTCCCTACGCATGGCGAGGACGTGCGGACTAGGCTCGTCATCACTCGCCACTAGAGATGTTCTGTCGCTAATCAGCACGATCAAAAGATGGATCATATCTTCGACAACATCCAGAATTTGACCATCTTCCAGGCTATCCGATTTCTGCTCGTAAATACCCTTCATCCAGTGGTCAAGGCCAAAGCGATCGATGATTGATACTAAAACCCGAGCGGGGGGGCAGACGACCATCGCAGTCTGGAGAAGGAAGATATCTCGGTGATGGGAGACATCTCGCTGGCTGACGCCACGATATGTACCCATTTGATGACGAAGACTCATGCCATTTCGTACCCACATGCCAGCCTTCATTTGAGCTAACCAAGCGCAAACACGTAAAGGGTAGTCGAATGCGGCCATTAGGTGGTCTTCTGGAGAGTATTCTTGGCTAGGCATTGTTCTTTGTCCCATGGCTTTCGGCCTTTGAAGCAGATCAGCGGTCGTAAAGCTTAACAGTCGCTGCAGCTGCTCTCGTGACATATTCTTGCCGCACTCAATAAGCCATGACAGGGTGTAGTGCAAGGCGTGGTGGAAACTAATGGGTTGTGACTCCACCACAAACTTGACGACGTGGTGTTGCAAGAATTTTCCCGATTGCTCTGTCGTGTCGAACTCATAATCACCAACTCTTTTGAATTTGATTTCGTCCTTGATCTCGGCCTGCACGAAACGCTTTCTCTCCGTTCCTAAAGAATTCAAGATGACAGTTTTGGCAGCCAATCTGATGGCCTTAGCGATATATGTATGATCTTCGCCTGGAGTCCATTTGAAAGATTCTGAGAACTGTCGACATAGGCGGTTAATCTCGCGAGTGATTAGTGAAGCACTAATCCAGGCATCCGTCTCATATTCGACGTGTTCCCCAACAGCTCTCACATTTGGACAGATTCCTTGGTGAAGCTTGACCAGGTCTAGGAACTGCAACATATATCTATCGTCGACACGAAGCTTCTCCTGGACGTGGTCTGAGCTGAAGAGATATCTCAGATCCATGAAGAAATGATACATTCTCCGATTGGTGACAGAGCCCGAATCAAAGGCTAAAGTAGCGTTTGGATTGATTTCATGAGGGTGTCCAACTTGTCGAGTCGTGAGGAATGTGTATAGGATAGCCATTAGATTGGTAAGGAAGTTTCCTCTTTCGACGATCTCATTTGTGATGGTCGGTGTGGTCAACATCTGCAATGAGATGTTGATGATTGAATGATCGGGTTCCCGATCAGCGATCAAATAAAGCTGAGCAAGTGTAGTATAAAGGCCTGCAAATCTAAGTCCAAGGATGCGCTTGAATTCGGGAATGGTGACCACTGTCGAGATGTACAGATCTCGAAGGTCAATACGGACTTTCTTCCACATTCGCAGGTCGAACAAGATCATCCAGTCTAGTCTGAGGCGCTTGAACAGATTCTCGTGGACAGCGACGGGTTCCGTGTCTCTAAATCCGGGAGGAGTCTCAAGCCAATATTTAGGAGGTCTTGGAGCATCTAGTGTTTTGACAGCACCTCGCGGGGTCTTTGGGACGTCTAACCCGGCCTTGGCATAGATAGGTGGTGCGATCAAAGGCTGCATCTCGGCGGTGTCGGAATCTGATGGAGTAAGATCTCGATCTCGAATAGGTTCCCTAAGAGGCCTCATTGGTGGTGGAGGAGGGGGCGGTGGTGGTGGATACCCTGCCATGGTGGCTTCTGAAACTTCCATGGGCGAATTCTCTCGGTCATTCTGCTCCATGTCTACGTCGCCATCTGCATCAGTTCGTTGAGTACCTGCTGGTGGGGTCGTGGGAATCTGAACAACATATTCCATCATAGTTGCTGGGCCATCTCCGAATTCAGACTCATCGGCATCGTCGAGGTCGACAACACCTCCTTCAATCTCGAATACGGCGTCATCATCGTCGTCGTCTGGATCTTCCGGATTTGAAGCTCCGTCGTCGCTGTCATCTGAGTCGGATTCGGCGTTTGCAGCTATTGCCGCAGCCCTGATGATTCTTGCTTGTTGGTTTAGCATTGCTTGCCGGAAGTCAACACGCTCCTCGATTTCGTGATCATCGATGCCCTTCATTCCCACGTCTCTGTTTGTCCCTTCACTTCCCAAGCTCCACGGTTTCAGCATCTCTTCACAAACGACTTGTCGCAAGATACTGTGATCTGATCCAACGCTGCATCCAGCAATATCACTCAACCACTCAATGATTGTTCCGCACATCTGCTCTCGGAATGTGTCTCGTGCAGAGCGAACAGTGACAGTAACTTTTATTTGCTCAATGACCTCGGACACAGAAAGCAGCTCGTCCACGTCGAAGCTGTACTTTACAATACTTCGACCAATATCGTCAGTCTCGTGGGCTCGTAAAAGACCTTCCCTAATCGTGACTTTGCAAGCTCTTGCCACTTGGTCCCGGACTTCGTTGACAGTATGCTTCTCGTCATTCCACAACATCAAGGCAAATTCGCAAGGATCCTCTTGAATATCTCCATCGTAGAATTGTGAAGTCAACCGTGACTTTTCCTCATCCTCAAGAATGCTCTGTCTAGACTTTGGTAATCGAAGCTGCTCCGGCGAGCACGATATAACATCACAGATGTAATCGAAAACTCGGCCGATCGTCATTCGAATAGCTTCCACTAAGTCGTTCGGCAGTGCTGGAGCCTTTCCCTTTCCCTTGCCTTCGGGTCCATCTTCGTGCGGGGTGTGTATCGAGCAGTGAACTGGTAGTCGCCATGCCTCTGGGTCACCGCAATCACAGCATCCACTGTTGCCCAAAGATACACTGACATACACCATATGCCCCGTATGATCCGAAGAGTCGTAGCAGCGACTGCAGAGCACGCAGGTATCATCCTGACTGCATGTCTTGCATCTGTATGTAGCTTCGCCCGCCTTGAAGATGTGGCCGCAAGCCTTGCCTCTAGCCGCCTCTGTGAACTCATCACCATCTGCCCCGCCTTGCGCCTTTCTCAGCTTCCATGGTGCAGTCGGAACTGGTCTAGTATTATCTGGGAAGAAGAGCCGCAGATAGTCTGGTCGTCCGCAAGCTAATGACCAGAACAAGTTCTGGAGAAGTGCGTTCTCAGCACTTTGGGTATATCGGTTCTTGTGGACGCGGGGTAGGGTCTTGAGGAATTCACAGAGCTGCCGCTCTTGTGTCGACATAGACTCCATTATTTAATTCGATTATCTCTTCGCATGTCGCACGTTAAGGTTGCGTTGCACTTTCTGGGGTCGCGGGGCTGCGCAAATGCGTTGATGGCGCTTCTAAAAGTTGCGAATATTGGTAGCCTCGAGATGCGTAATTGCCGTAAGGCACAACTCGGAAGGCGCAGACCTTATGGCAACAGCGACCAATAAGTTTTAGAGGCGTAGAAGTAGTAAAGTTAACGCAGAATTCGACTCTGGATTTATGTTGGGTTGTGGCAGTATGTTTGAAGATTTATGGAAGAGGCAACGATTATTTTGTCATAATTCGGCTCGTTCACCCGCGTCAATAGGAAGGCTATGAAATGCTTCCTAGTAAATCAAAAACACTTTCAACCCAGAATTCATATATCAGTATTCCAATAATAGGCCACTATTCACATCAAGTTCATCGATGCAAGTCTCAAGGTAAGAGCTTGGCGGGTGTGGTACAATGTATGTCTTTTATACAGCGCAACCCCAGCTTCACCATCCATGATCCCAATTCTATCGCATCCCTCTAATACCAGAGGCTCTCAGCAGACACTTCTTTCGACCCCGTTTATTCGTCGTCCTCGCTTTGAATGTATTTGGCTCGGATATCCTTCCATTGTCGCTATCATCAAACATCAGCCCACTTCTTGCCGCACTTCACCCTAGGAAAAACGTACGCCTTTGTTGAGGTTGTCCCAGATTCTATCCGAGATCGTATCAAATGCCCTAGGTTCCAATTAGTCCTGAGCCGTGGCTGCATGATCCCAATCGTGTGCTGGTAAACGTACATCTCGAATCCAAATGCACCGGCAAAGATAACACCGAGGAACATATAATTTCTTCGGACGAGGAAGCTATAAGCAGGTGTCTGTTAGCAATTGGGTTCTTGTGTATCGTGCGCATCGCTGTGAGCTGTTGGGGTCATTTCGGGGCGAGGGAGACTTGCTTGTAGAGAGGACGAGCGGCGGTAGCCTGCCATTGAACGAGTCAGCGGAGTCTAAAGGATGTGCCAGTATCGCCAGAAGCTTCACTTACCATTGTAAATTATGTAGCAGCACGCGCGAAAGAGTAGAGTGTGAGAGTCGTCGCTGATGCAGTCGTGAAGTGTCTGAGTTGCGGAAGCTCTGGGAATTTTAGCTCGGCTTCACCCGTGTCACGTGCGCAAAAGATCCCGACCACGATTTTCCTTCAGCCTCGTCCAGATCGCAATTTTTGGTGAATTTGCTACTTGACGACTACCCTTATAAACAACGGCTGGGCGCCAGTAAAAACGTCCTCAATCTTGGAGCTGAGAACATACAATATTCTCGCTCCACCTTAAAGTCCCACCCGGGCACAATTTCTGAAAATGCCTTCCGTACCAACTCCGTCAAAGGCTGGGATAGTCGAAACCAATTCCGGCGAGCGCCATATACCTGCCTCTACACGCGCCGACGGTTCACAACGAAAAGAAATCAAGATTCGACCTGGATACAAACCTCCGGAGGACGTCGAAGTCTACAAGAACCGCACAGCAGAAGGATGGAAGAATAGAGGAAGCGGCGGAATTCCTGGTGCAGACGGCTTGAAGGACGACAAGGAAGGCTCTGTAGCAAGCAATAAGAACGCGAAGAGACGAGAGGCACGGAAGAAGGCAAAGGCTGCGGAGGAAAGCGGGGACAAACCCAAGTCCGATGTCGCAGGCAGTAAAGATCCCGCGAAAGAGGCTGTTGAGGATCCAGAAGCTGAGAAGGAAAAGAAGGCTAGGGCTTTGAAGAAGAAGCTGAAGCAAGCTAAAGACTTGAAAGAGAAGAAGGAGGGTGGTGCGGCGCTCCTACCCGAGCAATTCGCAAAGGTCATCAAGATCAACGAATTGATTCGAGAATTAGATGCTTTGGGATTCGACGCGGAAGGAGAGCCAAAAGCTGCAACGGAAGAGAAGAAGTAATGACTTTCTAGGATAACGTGGTCTTCCAATTGGTCAAATGGCGTTAGAAGAGATTTGATAGAGGCTATATGGGATTTGGCATGGAGTTTAGGGCTGGTTCATACAGGCGTTCATGTACGTTGGATCTGGATCTGGTTAGCGACATCGATTTTCATTGATGGAACGAGACACTAAATCTTCTTTGATATCAAACTCATCCAGAAAGAAATTTTTACAAGGCCGCGTGGTCTTGATACCTAATCGTGTTTGGTGTCTTGTGACTGCTCAACCTGAGAGAATGTGACCGACCAGCTATTGTCTGTAAAGACTTCTACTTAAGTCATAACCTCTATCCTCTACTTTTAGGCTTTTACACCGAGCTTCAATCTGCCGTCTCTACCAACGAGATACGTCAAAAAAGGGGAGATGTCGACTTCGCTAAGCACCAAAAGCTCAAGCCGCTCTTTCCTTTGCCGACTCCCACTCTTCAAACCACACCTGCCAAAATCGATAAAACAATTCGACTCTCGCAATAAACTTCACCTGATCACAAATCTTCCTTTATAAAGTAACCTTTAAACACCAGGACTCTCATAATGGGCGAAGTAGACAAGATCCCAATTTGGTTGGATTGTGATCCTGGTAAGCACTCGCCCCTATTGCGTCGCCTAGTGCATGTACAGTACTAAGAGCTTGCAGGTCATGATGTATGTATCCAGAACATCAAATATCTCTGTCCAGCCTCTCTAAGTTCATCTTCATTGTCGTTTGGTCCTTCGAACCACTTCTTCAGGAGCTTCAAAATCTTTTCAAGTCACATAGACCTCACTTCCTTTGTTCCTTGAAGTCTCTCTACCAAAGGACAAATGTCCTTCTTGTCTTGCTCGACATCCAAAGTTGCGTCTCATTAGATGATCATGGAGCTAACATTATCTAGGATGCCTTCGCAATCCTCCTCTCCGCCTACCACCCCTCCCTCAACCTCCTAGGAATAACCACCGTCCACGGAAACTCCTCCCTCCCCCACAGTATGTGAAATTTTGCTCTTTGCTTGAGGAGATAGCTAGAGCTGAGCTCTTCGCAAGTGCCGCAAACTCGGCTCCTCAGCTCCTTGACTCCTAGATTATACTTGAAATGCTATACTGATTTATCTATAGCAACCCACAACGCCCTCTCCCTCCTAACTGCCATCGGACGTCCCTCCATCCCCGTCTATCCCGGCTCCGCATCCGGTCTCACTCGACCCGCTGTCCATGCCCCCGCCATTCACGGCGCCTCCGGTCTCGACGGAACATCTCTCCTCCCAACACCTACCATAGCCCACGCAACCGGACCATTCATCGAATCCATGGCCAAGGCCTTACTCTCTACACCAAAAGGAACAGCTTGGTTAATAGCCACCGGAGCTTTGACAAACATAGCTTTACTATTCCAACAACACCCCGAAGTAGCATCACACATCAAAGGCCTCTCACTCATGGGCGGCGCCATCGGGTCTGGCTTCACCACCGCACCGATGGGAAAAGTCGACGACAAATCCCGAATCGGAAATTGGAGCGCATGGGCAGAATTCAACATTCTGGTTGATCCTGAAGCCGCCGATGCCTTATTCTCAAACTCTATTTTGAATAAAAAGATGATTATGATTCCATTAGATGTCACGCATTTAGTGCTAGCTACAGAGGAAGTGCAGAGTTTATTACTGCATGGAAAGGGTGGGATGGAGAAGGCTGGTGTTTGGGTTGATGGGAAGGTTGGGGAGGGAAAGAGTACGTTGAGGAAGATGTTGGTTGAGTTGTTGCTTTTCTTTGCGAAGACGTATCGAGATGTTTTTGGGATTGAGGAGGGGCCGCCACTACATGACCCGCTTGCTGTTGCTGTTATTTTGGATGGAATTGCTGGGACTGAGATTCCGTTTTATGATTTTGTAGAGGGCGAAGAGGGAAGAGGAGAGAGGTATGATGTTCATGTTATTACAGAGGGAAGTCATGACGAGGCTCTCAAGGGCGCCGAGACTGGAAGGACGGTTGTGAAGCTATTACCGAAGGGTGAGGAAGGTGTCAAGATTCCCAGGAATCTTGACGTTGAGCGATTCTGGGGTATTTTGGAGGAGTGTTTGCAAAGAGCGGACGCAGCCAATGCAGCTCGAGGTATAGCATGAACACAACAGACAGTCATAGATACCAATAGATCGCTCTCAGAGGCATCGATTGGATTTGCTGGATACCAAGAAGCTCTCATCTAAGATTTCTTATCCCCCTTCTGTCTCTCCATGACCTTCAATACATCAGCCGCACTGTTCACATCCCCTTTCCTCTTCTTCCCACCCCTTTTTCTCTCTTTCTTCCCTCCTTTCCCACCATCAACGTCGTCGTCACCCCCACCACCACCACCCCAAACACTCAACTTAACCTTCTTCTCCTCAAAATCCTCTTCATCCTCAAACCTACTACTTCCAAATCCCATATCCATATCTTGCGCATCCCGATCATCCCTCTGCAGCATTTTCTTCCTCCTAGCTTCTTTCGCTGCTTCTTCTTCCGATTCGGCGGCTTTGGCGATGGGGTTCAAAGAGGAGGCTTTCTTGAAAACGGCCATAAATACGGGATCTGATAATGCAGCGGGTTTGGAGGCGTCCGACTCGGATGAGGGGGTGGTGGAGGAGGTGCCGAAGTAGTTGCGTGATGTTGTTGAGGTGAGGGGTTTGGGGCGGGGTGGTGGTGCCATGAGTCCTGGTGCTGGTTCTGAGGGTTCGGGGATTTCGCCTTCTTCTCCTTCGTTTTCCACGCCTCCCTTGACTTCTTCGTCGGAGTCATCTTCTTCCAGGCCAGCTAAGGGATCGTAGTCGTCTCCTACATCGTCGAATATGTTGATATCCTCTTCTTCGACTACTTTGGGTATGTCGGGTACTTCCATGCCCAATGGCTTGGCGTCTTTGTCCGGCATTAGGAGTCCATGGCCCTTTTCTTCTGGTTCTTTCTCAACGACTTGGATCTTCCTGACCTTGCGCTTCTCATTACCGTCCTCATCCACTGTAATCAGTACTTCCCTCCCCTTACTATCCCTCTCAATCCTACTCTCCACCCTCCTCTCTCCCACTTTCTTAAACCTCGATCCCAAACTCGGCTGCGCAGCCTCCTTCGCCGCCTGCCTTGCCGCCTTCATCTCCGCCAATATTTGATCCCTATTTCTCTTCTTCCCCGTCAGCGCAGGCGGAGCCATCTCCCCTTTCTTCTTAACCTTCTCCTTAACCACAACCTCAACCTCCCTCCCTTCCAACTCCTCAAATTCTTCATCAAAATCCTCCGCTTCCTCTTCCTCCTCTTCCTGCTCCGGACTTGCAGCTTTGGGCTTAGGCTCCAACACATCACCAATCCCTACCTCCCCCGCCTTAACCCTCTTCAATAGCCCCCAATCCAGACCCTTGACCAACCCCGCTCTCTCGGCTCCGATATCATCACCTAATATCTCCTCTCGTAGTTTAACGAAAGTCTCTTCGTCAATCTGTTGTAATTTCATCATCTCTTCTAACGCCTTGACTCTCTTCACTTTATCGTTCTCCTCTTCGCCATCTTCGCCTATTCGCTGTTTTGCACGATCGACGTAGCCTTGTGGGAGTTTGGCACCCTTTGGTGCTGCACTGCTGCGGAATTTCTTCTGGGTGGTAGTGGAAGAGGAGGAGCGCTCGGCGAGTTGGCGGGTGAAGTCGGAGTGTGGGTTTGAACCTGCTACTGAACGTCTACGAATGGGTTAGCTGTGAGTATTGGTCTAGATATGGACTCTGGAAAGGGAGAATAGGAAGGGCAAGATGTACGGTGTCATTGGAATAGAGCTCCTCATCCTCGAGCCCAGCGCGGAGGGAGTTGCGCCCACGCCATTGCGACTGCTGGTTGCCCCTGGTGGCGAAGAGGCATTTGCTTGTCGCGCTGGCGTATCGAGGACTAATTTCCGAAATTGAGAATTATTCATGGCTGTCTCGTTGTCGAGCTTGCGATTTCGAAGTGAAGTGAAGTTGGAGAAGCGGCATGAAGTATATTCAGCCTCGCGAGAAATTTTAGCGCCTTGCGTTCGCGATCGGCAGCACTTACTCCGAATCAGCAGAAGCAAGTTAATCCGGGTGTGATAGGTAAGGAACGTCGAAGTCCCGGTCCGACTTTGATCCGGTGGCTGCTATTCAGTCAGCATAAGCGAGACTAATGGTTATAGTTTTAAATAAGCAAATTTCTGCAACGATTGCCTCACCGCCCGGCTGGTAAGTCATCTATTCATCATCCCATTCGAGTTTGAAACTAACACGATTCAGGCACAATTGGTTAGCGCGTGGGCCTTTTAAGCCCAAGGTTGAGAGTTCGAGCCTCTCGTCGGGCGCAATCGTTTCATGAATTTTTTTTTATATTTTTTTTTTTTAACGGGTGCTCTATCTAGTACGAAAGCGAACGGGTTTTTACACCAGATTGTTTTCGCTTGTCATGGAACACTTATAAGTGTTTGGCTAGCACCCGCTTTAGTAATCGGAGGCATGCGGTTTGTCTACTAATAAAGGGATTCAAATAAGCTCCGAAGGCAATCTTTATCATTGCCCACGGATGCCACTGAAAACGGAAGAAGCCAAGAAGGCGTCATCTATAACCAAAAGCCGAAATTCAGTACATCTGTATACCTTCCGCTGCACGCCACCTTTCAACATCTCGGCATTCAGAGCAACATAGACAATTCTCCGGCGTTGAACGAAGAGTAGTGGAATGGGTCGCCACGCTGCATAGATAGACATACCTCTGGCCACAATGGTGGTGGTAACGTCTTACTACAGAAGTAACGCGAAGTGTAGAAAAATTTGTTAAAATGTTGGTCTGGGATGCCCTAAATCACGTGAGTTGGCGTGGAACACTTAGTGTTTTAGGTGTCTATGATTAAAAGGTGTCCTCTAGATCTCTGGTAGAATCAAGAACTTTCTGCACTCTTTTGCCCCCTAAAAGTGACCATTTTGACAGAATTTCAGTCGCAGGGCTTTCCTGATTAGGATAAACTGCCTACATGACAGATGAGCAGCAAAATTCGTAGAGCGGGGCACCCTCAAAACTTCAGATACCGACGAGATGATGTGCCAAGAAACGATCCCGTCTATCTGGTTTATTTATGACCGTGTAACCTTACATTGGTTGAGTTCACCGTCAGGGCCAAAGAGGCTCTACACCCCAACTTCAACCACGCCCTTGTTCTTCAACCCTCAGCTCCTTCAATCGCGGCTTCATGGCCTTTCAAGACTTCAGAATCTTGCCACTGTTGCTCCAGGGTATGCTGTCGACTTTCTTGACTCCGCCGTCAAGTGCTTTGTACTTCGCCAGTCTCAATCCTAGATACTCTTGTATCTCTCTGTCTGAGACTGTGTTTGCAAGAGCGGTATCGAGGACCACGAGCGCACGTGGAAGCTCCCCTCGGTCATGCCCCATGCCTGACAAACAAATGACTCAGGGTTGGAGGATACTGATCAATTGGTTCTGGACAGAAGCATCAAGCGGTGCGCCAGCTGCCCAGATAAATCGAAGTGATGAGAGGTCGTTCTGATCTTTGCAGCTTCAAGAGGTTGAACATAATCGGATTAGCCATAGTCGTCTTCGTAATGCGATACTGTTCTATGTGTTCAATGTACTTGTCTGGCAGGTATCTTCTCATGACATACGTTATGTAGCCTTCCCTCAGCGGAGGAAGTGCGCCAATGGGCCCGCGAAGGCATGAAATTGAGGCAAGCAGAGAAGTCTCGTAACCTAGCTTGCCAGAAGGGAAGCCTCAGCGAGGAATGTTTGACGAACCTCGCAGGGTTTCTCTTTTGAGTCGTAAAGCATCATACTTTGGGCAACATGAGCATAATGCTATATTTCTGCCACCTTTGGTAACTCGGTAGTGCCGCTGGTAGATAGCAGAGCTGTCGTGGTGAACTTGGATCTTGCCTCGTCGTCAAAGGCCATCCAATGCTCTTCGCCATGCTCGAGCAAGGTTCTCCATGATTCGAATTTGCTCAAGCATTCCGTTCTTCCCCATTGAAGATGATCTAACTCGGACGTGGTGTATGCTGGATTGGAGCCAACAAATTGTGCTCCACATCCGATGACAGCCAGGTATGTGTCAAATATGGTCGGGCATCAATATTACTATGCTTACGAGATGGACGTTCTTCTAAGGGCTTGGGCCTCAACGAAAGGGATGTACTAAAAGTTCGGGGTTATGATTTTTAATAAAATATTGAGAGATTCCTTAACTATTATATTAACCCGTCGATTAAGTCCGTGGAGGACCTTGCTACATGTAATAAACGGTACCTTTAACAGGCTTCTAGTAGCTGTTATCGGGATGATTGAAAACGAGATTCTTTAAGTACATGTGGCTAAGTCTCTGTCCCGCAATCATGATCCGTCTCGTGAAGCAACACGAGACCGGCAATTGAACTCATTGGAAGGACAACTCGGCAGGATCCTCTCTTACGTAATTTCGTCAGACAATAAAGTCCTAGTACTTTATCTAAAGGCTTAGTAGCGTTCAGAGTTATCGTGTTGCTAATTCATTCCGGCGGTTTTGAGAGTTCGCTTTTGATGCCCGAACTCAGACACCCGAGCACAATGCTAGCAAATCACATTTACTGAGAGACACTCTTGTATAACTGAGGGATGTCTCAAAGGAGTAGGGGATTGATAGGTTCGATCTGATGGATAAATGAGCCGGCACGACCACGATCCGTCTCATGGTTGCAACCCTCAAGTGAGAGGTCAAGGCCAATTGAGCCTCAACCCCATACTCAAGAACGAAGCATTGGACACGGCGGTTTAGATTTCTTGGTGCGGCTCTTTGGAATTGCGCACATGATGCACTGTTGCAGGATTGTGGTGTGGCCATTCCTACCAACTTCCCGAGTTCGGACGCGGGGGCGGGGCAATAAGATCGCTCTAGATTTCAAGCTGTATTATAAGTGAGCCAATATCACTTGAATCTCCAGTTCCATCTATGCGAGGAGACTGAAAGGGAATTCGCTAGACAGCGCGCAACCAAAGTCTTACAGATGTTGTGGTGCTCATTGGTGCCCGCTCTAAGATCATTGCATGCCTTATCTCCTCGACCCTGTCTCCGCGTTGACTGCTAATTACCACTTGTTGATATTGCCTTATCTTGATGATGGATGCAAGAGCCACATCGTGCATATATATTATTGTGGAACAGATCAAGTAGAGAATGTTGATATCTCTTGCACCCAAAGTTTAGCATGGCTACCCACTGCACAACCTACATCCCATCCGAGCTCGACACCCAGCGCTTCTGGGATCGGGAGCTCACCAGACAAAAAGCTAGCCTTGATGTTCCGCATGGATTTCCGAAAGAAATCAAGTCTTCACTGGCATGGAAAGGTGTGGACATTGAGAAGAAACGGTCCGAATGGAAGCTCGACCTGACAGACGAGGAGATCGCTGCAATTGATGCTGCTTTAGCAGCCTTTGAAGGTTGGTCCTCGCTGACACTCATCCTTTATCTTCTGTACTAAGTATCGAGCACAAAGCTAAGTACGATAATCTCTCTTCGCTCTCTGCTACAACGTTCGAATTGCCGGTCTTGTTCTCTCAACGTTTGAGAGGGCTTTCCGATCAGCTATACAATGGTGTCGGCTTTCAAATCATTCATGGGCTGGATTCGTCGAAGTATACCTCAAAGCAGCAAATCATTGTGTACGCAGGTGTCAGTGCCCACATTTGTCCTCAACGAGGTTTTGTAGATGTGAAAGGCACGGGAGTCCTTGGTCAGTGAATTGAAAGTGCGCAAGGAAATGATCAATAGCTAACTGGACACACTTGTCAACAGCCCATATAGTGAACTTTCAAGCTGGGAATCAACTGAAGTCTACCGCTCCTGCTTTTAGCAACATTCCTCTGGTACGTTCAGCTTGGAGAAGAGCGGAGCTATGATGGACGAGGAATCTGACACTCTTTCACAAGTCATTCCACACCGATAACTGCGAAATCATGGCCTTCTTCTACTTAGATACAGCCTTACAAGGTGGTGAGACCATGTTGAGTAGCATATGGCAGACTTACAATGAACTGGCGGCAACACGACCGGAAATATTGCACACGTTAGCCGAGCCTTGGGTGCTGGATACGTAAGTTGGATCCGCTATCATGCATGCCTGAGACTTTATTGTTTTAGAGGTGAGTCTTCGAAGATAATGACTATACTAACAATGTTCAGTTTCAAACCACTTGAGGTGCAGCCACCACGTCACTGTCGCCTTCTGCAGAGAACAGGTTGCGACAAAGTCCCAGTCCTATTCCGATTCTCTCGTTACCCAATCACTGGCGGCAACGTCAACGCAACCGGGCCCTTGCCACACCAACACAAGCCCAGCGCGAAACAGCGGACGTTATACAGTTCACAGCGATGAAAAATAGTATTACGCTTCCTGTCGAGAAAGGCGACATGCTTTTCGTGAACGACTTGGCGTTGTTTCATGCTCGTACGGGATTCGATGATGGCGGCATACCTTTGAAGAGGCATCTTGTCAAGATGTACTTCCGAGATCCGGAGCAGGGCTGGAATATTCCACCATCGATGGAGAATGAGTGGAAGACGTCGTACAGCCCCAATCTAGCGGATGGAACAAGGAAAGAGACTTGGCACATCTTGTACCAGCCTGGAATTGAGGAGCTGTCCACGTTGAATGGCTGATCAGGTGAATTACCTGCGAGGAAAGGACATGGAGGCTGATGCTTATAAAGCATCAGTCAAGTGATGGGGTTGTAGAGGTTCTAGGCCTCTAGTAAGGTGTTTTAAGCTTAGGTTTGGTTTCTTTATAGCCCATGCCTTGGAATACTTTCTACTTTCGACAGTGCTTGATATCACAATGCAATGGATACAAGATATACATGGCAAATTGGCAAACTTTGTTGAAACTTATTTTCAAATCGCATGTGCTCGGCGACCAACACTGCAGAGGAAAAAACAAACAGACTTGTTGTTTAATTGTTACATGGCTACAATTCTTCCCTTGTAATAGACACTTCCTCTCCTGAGAACAGCATACTGGCTGCCTTTCGCTATGTACAGCATGCGCACCGCTGACTTTCATCATTTCATCAGTGCTAGAAGTCCGAACCTTTGCGCCCGTTCACGAAACCTCCGCTCTTGCGGTCTTCCCGGCGATGCGATGGTATGCCATGTCCCACGAAGCAAATATACTAGTTTTGACGAGCCGAAAAGTCCCTGGCGTGGTCGATTTTCAGTTGGACTTTGGTGGTAGTATCGTTGCACGTAGGCGGTGGGGCTTCGATAGCTCTTGTCGATGGTAAATGAGCCTCAAAACTTGCGTTGCTTCCGATGCTGGCGAATGATGTCCAACTACTAGCTCTCTCTGGCGGCGGCGTCGTCTGCATCTCAATATCTTGTCCTCCTATCGTGGTTCTGGAGAGCTGGCGGTACTGGTAGATACCAATCAGGACACTCATGATAGCAAGAAATGTCGCAAGGGTACCAAAGATGAGAGATAGTTCATTGGAGCTGGCTTGTTGATTTTCGTTTGAGGACATAATTATATTGGGGAAGTACTGGCTGTACTCAGTGACGTGAGGTAAGGGTGTGTTAAGAAGTATGAGGAAGTGAGACGGCAGGCAAGATCTCATTCCGGCATGAAGTTGGAGTCCAAGTTGAGTTGAGTGGAGATGGACTGATACAATGAGGTTCAGAGTAGAGTGATCGCAGATGAAGGAGTCAAACTCGGGTCATCTCTCAGATCAATCAATATTTCATTGGCGACGGACTTGCTATATATAATGAGCACCAAACATTCTCGCCCTTTCTATACAACAGGTGTGCATCTTCGACATCCCATGGTGTTATGAAGAAGAAATCGGTGAGCTGGGAATCATCTTCGTCGCGAATCTTGCGCCCCTGTCAACGTAGAGAATCCCCACGTATCTTAGCTTGCTTTTCGATGTGCTCGCCTCGCATCTGCTTGTACTTCACCAATCATAGTTTATAATACGTTCTTCTTCATAAACAAGATCATGCCACTGTGTTTGAGGCCCAGAGGCTGGGGACCATAATTTCGACCACATGGGAGATTGTTGAAGGTTTATACGCAGCCGATGACAGAGGCTCTTTCCGAGAACCCTTTTGGGATGTCGGGCGGGAGCGATCCGTTGCCGATTTCCCTTTGCGGCACCGTGATCTGGTCCTGTCAGGTATGCAAGCCTTGGGCCGAAGTCGTAGCTCTCCGAGTACGCATTAAGGAAGCCGGAGAGGCCCTCTTCATCGAAAGGTGTTTGGAATGTAGGAATTTGGGATTCGAGCTGTACATGTACCCACCCCCGCATAGGCTATTTGTGTGGCATGGACTCCCCTCCAAGAGAGAAGAGAGACACACAGCCTCACAGCTGGAATTGCGACGAACCAGAGCCAAACACATTGTTTGCAGATTCGATCGCTAGTCAAACTAACTCGAGCATATAGTATGGCCGATAGTTTTACAGAGATGAAATCTCAGCTAGGCCGAACTGCGCGGGATAAATCTCTATACACTGAAGGCTGATCTTTTCGGGCGCAAGGGAGCAACAGATTCATGTTCGACCTTGTAATGAACTATAGTATTGGTATTTGTTAGTCCGAGATTTTTGGAGATTTAAAAAACTACGACGTAATAAAATTAATATTAATTTAATTATTGGTTGTGTTATTTTAAAACTTAAAATATAAAATCGTAAAAATATAAATTAAAAGTCTTTTAAACTACGTAATTATATATATATATATATATATTTTATTATAATAATTATATTTAAAAAGTCGTTTATTTTAATTTATTAAATAAATTAAATAAATTGTTATATATAATATTTTTATTTTATTTTTATATAATTAAAAACTTTATACTATTTTTTAAAATAAACGATTAATTATATTAAATTATTTATAAAATTTAAAAATAATTTATTAAAAAATTATAAAAAAATAAAAGTTCGAAGTAAGTAAATAAATAATAACGGTATACTAAGCAAAGTGGCCCAAAGTAAGAAGTAGCCTAAAGTGGGGAAGGAGGGCGGGTTCCGACTTATTGGCCCGATTTTACCCTCTTAATATTATTTCTCCAGTTGGAAGTCTTTTGTTGCTACATCTCAATCTGTTCCTTGTCTCGGATTCTGATCAGGGTAAACATGGACTTCGCGTGCGCTGAAGTCGACCAGAAGAGTGCGGCATTTGGCGCTTGTAGGCGATGAACTTATCACTAGATGTACCAATTCTGGAGCACTTCTCGAGCTTCAAAAGGGCTATCAGCGCCCAGGGTGGAAATCTCCCCTTGAAATTTTCTTGAGCTATAGCCTTGGCTCTTCTGAATTACTCCTCTGCGCCATAAATCATGACTGTGCTCGTCAGCATTTCCTCCTCGCCGTCAACTTGAACTACCTCGGACGCAATCTTCCCAAAGCCGAGATATTCATATAGAAAACGACCCATTGGACTTGCACATAAAGTCACCGGCCAATGCTTGCCTTCAGCGACCGTGATCCCCCATTTGACTAACATTGTACCACCTCTGTGCAGTCGGAAGTCAGGATGCACCACAAGGGAAGACAGATTGACTTGTTTCTCGGCCCACTTTGCAAAGTACGTCTTGAAGCGTTGCCCAGCCCTTCCGAAAAATGCCTCGCATCGCTTCTTGTCTGCATCCTTCCTGTCTTTCTCAGCTGGATCTAATACGGCTAGATTAGTGAAGTAAGAGATTGAAGCATTGGATAGACTTGAGTGTACCCATCCCCACGGCTGCGGTCAGCACTGCAACGTTCCATACGGCATGACCAACGGGTTTGACAATACTGCCATCAACTTCGCTGGGAGTTTCGAGCACGTGGACAGCGTATTTCTGTGGTTGCTCTAGATAGTTCTCGTATTCTTTTCTGATCCATTTCCAATGGTCTTCTGGGTACCGATGTCGAAGAGGATAGCAATAATGGACTTGGGGCTCCTCAGTGAAGCCCTCGATATGAATCCGAGTAATGTTATCCAGATCCTCCTTCGTAGCCGTCCGGAGGGTGAAGTCGCGCTGTGCGAGACGTGGGCCACTTCCCATCTTCAAGGTGTCGGGCTTTGGAGGTTGGGATTGAGTAAGAGAGTATAGTGAGGCAGCAATAGGGCTTTTCCTACCTACAAGCCCGAGCAGTCGTCGATCTTTTAATTACCCGGAAGACAGCACCTCCAATGTCTCGCATGCCTGCCTGCACAACGGCTCACCGATTGCTTTCTCAGGCCTAGCGCAGAGGCTTGCCCTTGCTGCTGTGGCAATCAGGGGATGCCGCAGCCGGGCGTAAGTTAACGAGGGTAACAGCCCCTACATTGCGGGAACACAGATAAAGCACGGCTGACTCCGACTTCACGACCTCGTCGCGCACCGCATCATGGATAGGCACGAGTACAACGTTGAACGACAATCTGAGGAGGAAGACGTGCTTGAGGCTGATCGCTTTCTCGCCGGGTTCTTCGCCGGGTTAGCCGCTGCAAAGACATACGCCAACACCACCGCCAACACAAGCGTGCCTGACGCTGGCGCGTTAGCACTGGACGACCCGAACACTCGTTGGCCTTTCCAAGACGGCTTAGCCCCAACCCCGCCTTCAAATATTTCCGCCCCATGGTCACATCCCCTTTCCCAAATCAATGGCACTTCTTCGTCGCAGGCTCAGAACATCTCGCTCGATCATGAACCACACCGCTTTTATGCGGTACAACTCGATGCTATCACCACCTCCGCTGTCGACAAACATCTATTCGACTTCAACTCCACGGTGACAGCGTACCCACCTCCATTGAATGACTACAGATGGTCCCACATTTCAGACGGAGCGGCAAACTCTTTGGAAAGTCAATCATCTTTCGTACTCGAGGGCGACGTGCCTCGAAACTGGCTCTCATCGTCCGATATAGCTGCTTCGCAACACAACGCGTCAACTCTGAGCGAACCGCGGCTGTTGCCAGCTGAACTGAGTGAGACTCTCGACACACCGCCTAGGTCTACTACGGACCCAGACCCGGCTTTGAACAACCCCAATTGGCACGAATTTTCGACGACTGACGCACTTATTCAGATCGGAAACACATTCGGTGCGAGTACCCGTAGCCCTCGTGAAGCGACTCCGAACAGGCAAGCTCCCGAGTGGTCACTTCCACACGTGGCTCGACGTTTGAAACATACAAAATCATCCCCCCATTCCGTATGTATGTTGCTACATCATCTTTTGAAGCTCTGCTTATACGGACATCAGCCGCCGTCGCCATGCGTGACGAAACAAGGCGCGCAGGGTGCCATTCGGATGGTATTCCGAGCCTATGGTTCACAAAGGTCCAAGCTCAACGAGCAATCGAGGGTTTGTACTGCCATGACTAGGTCAATCGGAGCTTGTGCTACGTGTCGAAAGAATAAGCGTCGTGTAAGTTACAACATCCGATTGAGAAGCATCAGGGCTACGCTAATGCCTCCAGTGTGACCAATCCTCGAAGGATAAATTTGTGCCTTGCGACACATGCGCGAGAAAATCGCCAAATCTTCTGCTTGAGCCATGCTGCCGTGTTGAGATCATTGATATCAAGCTGTTTAGGCGGGGCAAGTCATTTCCCTTTACGTTCTTGTGCACGACTGAGACTTTCTCAATATAGGCACCACAACAACCGCCACTCTTCGGCAATGGATGCTGTCAAAGGAGTCTGGGAAAGGTGCACTTGTCTTAAAAAATGGGAAGACACTGTTCGAGGCTCCGCGTCGGGTATATCTAACCCAAGAGATTAACTTGACCACTTTCGCGGTGACTGCTTCTCGCTTCCAACCTGGACCGGATGATACGACGGCGTACGTGTGGACTGATGCAGCTGGAATCAAGAGAGATTATAAAATGCCTCCCTATTACATAACTGATATGGCAGAGGCTGGAGAGAACATGCGCCAGTATGCTCGAACAGCGAGGCCGGAATTCACCAAGGCAGTTCTCGTCAACGCTAACCCTATAGTTCGGAAGACGTTCGAAGAAGCAGAGAGATACTACACGGCTTCAAAGGTGGATCCATCTCCTAAACTCCCCCCTCAAGCCGTATCTAACTCAGATTCTAGAGTAATCTAGTCGCCGCAGCATTGATGTTTTGGTCAGCGACGCGTATGATCGAAAGGTTTTGGCTTATTTGCGGAGACGACACACTTGGCATGTCTCCAATGGAGCAAAATCTAGGCCTTTGTCGCCTCAGTCCGTTCTACGACGCCATTCCCGTCACTCCAGTCATGGACACCCAACTCGACGAGCTTGCAATCAAAGACGTTCTAATTCCTCTAAACATCAACCTTTTGCGTCTTCTGAAAGCTAAAGTTCTCGCCAAAAAGAAGGAGCACTGGTACGAGATCTATCTTGCTTCATTTATTATCCTACATAACTCGGAGCGAGTAAATGAGCATATTTTGGACTTTTGTCACCGGTTTGGCGTCGAGGTGAGTGCTCGAGAATATCTCACATTACCCTCAAAGTGCTAATGAAGTACCCCCACAGCCTCAACCCAAGTCAAACGACGACACTTCGCTCAGTCATGCGTACTATCACGGCTGTAAAACTGTACTTGTCTACTTCCATTTCGCGTCCGGTGGCGCCGCTCCACTGTCACTGGACTGGGATGACGCCTCGCAGGATACTTCGGTAATGACCCATGAGCAGATCGCATACCTGCGTGACATAAAGGCAGAGCTCCTCCGTCAAGGTCAGTGTAAACTTCATCCCCCATCTCCCCAGCCATAATTATGCTGACTGCTCAAAGATGCCGACTTGCAGGTCATCAAAGGTGCTTCGATGTATGAGAATGAGATGTATTGGTGTCATCAGATGTTTTTCCCAGACTGGAAAGCGGATATGCCGCACACGGGGAGGCTGTTGGAGTTCACAGAGAAGGATTTCTTGGTTGCGTGAGCGGTTGTATCATGGTTCAGTACTGTTATGATATTGTACGAGTCCACATCGTCCCGGCTGACTATAAGTTGAGCTCCTGAATGAATGGATGGCTTTATTTTCTTTGGGTGGGCGAATAGGGCTAGGAGTCGAAAATTGGATGGATAGGCAAGAAACCCTCTTCAGATGTACGAACTATTTGATTTCAGATGAACGTGGCGAAGAATGAAATACTTTGTAAATGAATATTCCCCATGACTTGAGAGGTTAACAGATGATCAACGACTTGTTGCTCGAAGAGCAAAGAAACCTAGCTACACTATACCACATCTCTGTCAATCTAGGCCCTTAGCAGAGATGGGGAACCCGTTTTCTAAGTAGGAGCTTCTGAGTTGAAACTCGCTGCGTTCGCTGGCTTCGCATTTACCCAGCGTATTAAATAATTAAATTAAATTAGATTAACTACTCTTAATCTAAATTTAATCAAAGGAAATATAGTATTACTCTAATTCTAATCTAATCTAATCAAGTTAATCTAGATTATAATTAATTAACATGATTAACACGTGACTATATTCGGCTTTCGTTCAAAGAGGCGAATGAGGCTTTGAATTAAAGTTCGGCCAATCGGAAATTACGAAACTAAAACAGAACTAGTATCGCACACGCTATAATCGAACTATAAGCGAAATACCGATCTTCGAACCAATTTTCTCTCTCGAATTTTCTATATTTTACTATTTTATTATAAATCAAATAAATTATATAAAATTAAAAAATAATTATAAATCAATAAAAATCTAAAAATACTATTAAAATAAAAAAGATTTTTATATAATCAAATAAATATTTTCGATTTTTTTTTTAAAATCAATATAATTAATTTTTTTTATAAATTAATTATTCAAATTACAAAAAAAAATTTTATTATAAATTTGTTTTAAATTATTCGAAATATTTTTTTTTATTTTAAAAAAAACTAATATTAATTAAAATTATAAAAATTTTAATATTAAACTTTTTAAAAATTAAATTTTTATATTCAAATATAAATTATTTAAAAAAAATTTTAATTTTATTAAAAAATTTTTCTCGAATTCAAATAATATTCAAAATTGTACAATTAAATATTTTTATAAAAATTATAAATAAATAATTTCTATTTTAAAAAATATTTAATTTATTATTCTACGAATAATATAATAAAATTATATGTTTTTTTTTAAAAAATTTTATAAATAAATAATTTTAAAAATAATATTAATTACGTATTTTTTAATATATAAAAAGTTTTTATTTATTATAAATTAATTAATAATTTTTTTTATTTTTATTTTAATTGATTAATTAATTAATTCACGAATTACGAATTACTTCGAATAAATTTTATTAAAAATTGTTTATATACGATTTATATATTTTGTTTTTTATTATTATTAAAAATTGAAAATTAAAAATCAATTAATAAAAAGATTTTATTTTAATTATATTATTCGAAATAAAATAATTTAATTACGAGATTATAAAATTGTAAAAAAATATTAATTTATAAAAATTACGTATTAAATTACTTAAAATAATTAATATTAAAACGAATATAAAAAAAAAAAAAAAAACTCGTACGATTATTTATAGTAATTAGTTTTATTTCTAATAAAAATTAAAATATAAAAAAAAATAAAATTATAATATTAAAAAATAAAATTGTTTTATTGTTTTATATTTTAATTTTAATTTTTTTAAAAATCGCAATTCGTAAATTATTTATAATCGTTTTTAAATTAAAATAATAAAATTAAAATAAATTTTAAATTTTAAAAAATAATATAAAAAAAATTGAAATAAAAAGCTTTAATTGAAAAAAATCGATTAAAAAAATATTTATTTAAAAAATATATTTTATTAAAACGAATAAACGAATAAAATTTCGAATAAAAATTAAAATAAAATTTTTTTTATAAAAAAATAATTATCGTAAATATAATAATAAAAAAATAAAAAAAAATTCAAATTTTTAAAAATATAAAAACGCGATATAAATTAAATATATATTTTATATTAATTAAAAATAAATAAAATAATATATATAAATATCGATATTTTTCAAATTAAATTTTATTATATTTTAATTATATTATAATTATATTATATATATATTAAATATATATTTAAATAAATTTAAAAAAAATTATATTTTTCGTCGATTTAATACTACGAAAACGAGAAAAACAAATATTAATAATTATATATATTAATTTATTTTTAATATTTTTTTTTTAAAAATATCGTAAGATTTTCAATTAATAAAAATTTTTTTTTTTAAAAAATCTATATAAATTTAATATATACAAAGTATAAATCGAATATTATATTACGAAAATATATTATTTTAATTAAATCGAAAATCGAAAAAAAAAAAAAAATTCGAATTATATTAAATAAATTAAATATATATACAATATAAATATACGTTTAACGATTTATTTTATATTTTTTTAACGATAAAAAAATATTAATTAAACGTTAAATATTTAATATATATTCGATATAGTATATATATATATATTATACAATAAAATTAAATATTAAACGTAATAATAAAATCAAAATTATTTTAATTAAAAAAATTAATAAAAAATATTTCGATATATATTAAATATATACGTAATACGTTTACAAATAATAATATAAAAATTAAAACGATTATTAAAAAACTAATTTTATTATAATATAAATTAAATATATATAATTTTAATATTTAAATTCTAATAAATAACAAATATTATATTAATCGTTTATAATAATAAAACGTTTAATAATATTAATCGTATTAAAATTAAAAATTATATATAAATTAAATATATATAAAAACGTAAAATAAAAAATAAACAAACGAATATTAATATAATTATTACGAATATAATAAAATTTTTATATATAATTAAATAAAAATAAAAATAAAACAAATAAAAAATTAAATAATAAAAATTTAATTATATATTTAATTAATATTTATATTAATATTACAATTAATAAATATATTAAATATATATTTATTATAAATCGAAAACTTATATTAATATACTAATATTAATAGTATTAAAACGTATATTAAAATTAAAAACAATTAAAAAAAAAATTTAATATATATTTAGTATTATTTTAATTTTAATACGAATTAGTATTTTAAATCGATATAATATTAAATAAAACTAAAAAAAATTAATATTAATTTAATATATATTTGATGTATATTTACGACGGATTTTTATATTAATCGTAGTAGCGCGAAACGATTCGATATAATTCGAATTATTGTTCGAAATAAATTTTAATTTAAATTATAAATATATATTAAATATATACAAAGTATATATATATTGTAATAATATTCGTACGTAAATAAATTAATTATATTTAATACAACAAAATTATCGAAATCGGCGCGAATAAAAAATATAGTAATTAAAAAGTTTTACGATAATAAAAACAATAAAAAAATAAAAAATCGAATATTTAAAAAAAAAAAAAAATTTTGGTAAAGAGAATTAGTATATGTTAAAACGGAGAGCAGTTTATGCTAATGCAAGTTAAACAGCTTTAAATAGGTAATTAAACGATTATTAAAATCGATCGATTAACGAAAGATCGGTATATTGCTGAGTTTTTTAGTAATATTGTTCGCCTGTACCCCGGAGCTGTACGCATCAGTACGCATCGTATTTGAGGGATAGAACACAAAACCAATCCGCCGCGAATAATTTCCGATCACATAACTGCCGTCGAAACGGATGACGAACGTACTGCGCAATTGTTATTGGGCTGTAATTATTCCAGGATCAGCATGGGAATTGGTGGGGAATAACTACCAAAGAAGCAGAGCAGGTAAGGCATAGACCAGTAACCGCTCCTTTACGGATCGTGCCGTCTCTTGCGTCTCTGGGGGTTCTGGGGATTCTAGCAATGAATTTGACTCAGTGGGTTCATCTGGGTTGGTCCGCACGACATCGTGGCTTGAAGGTTCAACCTCCATAGGTAGAGATAACGTGATCAATAGTGGCGGAGCGGTAATGGACGTAGACGTATAGATGTGCACGCTGCCACATGTAGAATCATGACTTAAGTATGGAGGGATGGACAAGAGTGAGGCGAGCGTTAACTGCGTTACATGAAGTTTGGCGATGATACAATATGTTACGGTTGAGTAGTAGAGGAAGAAGAAAAATAACGCCACCGGGTCAATTTAAGTAAGAATTTTGATGGAAAGAAGGGATGGTTTCCTCTACGGAGCAATACTGCTTTCAAGTAAGTGACAGTACTTAGCTAGCTATTTTCGCTAAAGTCATCTGATCGAACTAACTTTTTACAGCGAGTCCCGACCTTGACCTTGAACTAAGCCCGAAAAGGCGATCGTAAACTTAGCTAGAATTGGTAACTCAGTCCTCGAATTTTATACATTTTTTAATAATATTTATTAATTATTAATTATTTAAAATAAAAAAATTTAAAAACGAGAAATTATTATTATAATAAATATATAATAAAAATTATAAA
This sequence comes from Acephala macrosclerotiorum, assembly GCA_014904845.1. NCBI lineage: Eukaryota > Fungi > Ascomycota > Leotiomycetes > Helotiales > Mollisiaceae > Acephala > Acephala macrosclerotiorum. Next base: position 120,950 of record MU119352.1, read on the forward strand.
TTCGTTAAATAAATATTTAATAAAAAAATATATATAATTTCAATTTTAATATAAACGGTACTAATTTTAATTTAATTTAATATTATATATTATTATTATATTATATTTATATTTATATATAAAAAAAAATCTTATTTCGTCGTATTTTATAATTAATTAAAAAAAAATATTAAAACGTATTTTAATTATATTATATTATTATAATAAAATTTTAAATTCGAAATTTAAAATTCGAAATTGTATTCAAAAGTACTTTTAATATTTTGAATTCCTTTTTTGCTTTTATAAAATATTCATTTGATAGTTTCGATTAATAACGACGTAAAAGTATTTAAATTTAAAATTAGTCTAAGAAACAAATTTCAAAGTACTTGAAATCAGCATTTTAATTACTTAATAGTTTAGATGAATGAAACTATAACCAAATATAGCGGTTCAATTCTGATTACTTACGAAGCTCATAATGAAGAACAGGAGTTGGTGAAACATGTGAAGTTTGTCACGTGCGTCTTTTCTTTTTATCCTGTTACCTTGGAATTTGACTCACTGTGCAACAACGTATCAAGCTCCACGTAAGTCTCTGTCAACACGCAGCGATGACTGCTCTTAGCTAAATAAATTAGGTACAACAATAATGCTTGTGCAGAAGGGTTATATAAGAAGAGGCCCTTCATGATTGTAATCGTTCGACTGATCGTCATCGCAATCATGCTTACATGTCTCATTAAGCCATGGGCCAGATGGATGAGTACATCACATCTCCCATCTGGCAGTCCATCGCCTGTTCAATTATTAAATCCATTGACGGCAACGGTATCTCAATTGCAGGAGGGTCTCAGTTCCGGTGCTTTTAAGAGCACTGATTTGGTTCAGCAGTCAATGGCACTGATCCAGAAACATGACGGGTACCTCAAAGCAATCTTGGCAACTAGTCCAGAGTCCATGAATGAGGCACGACGTTTGGATGAAGAACGTGCTGCTGGTCGTGTACGGAGTCCATTGCATGGCATCCCCATTTTGATCAAGGTCTGCAAGGCTCAACCGAGAATGGAACACAGCTCACCTCAATAGGACAATATCGCAACCCACCCTCAACTTGGCATGGATACGACGGCGGGTAGCTTTGCACTCAAAGGTTCCTGTCCGAAGACAAACGCAGTTGTGGTACAGATGGTTTGCATCCGTGTGCTATCCGTTTGCAACACAAATAAGGGGCTAATATGGACGACAGCTCATCGATGCCGGAGCTATTATTATAGCAAAGTCTCAACTCTCAGTTTGTGATATACTTCCAACCATTCATATAGCTTGCTGATCTGTTCAAACAGGAATTTGCATTTTACAAGTGGGTCGAAACATGTTGTTTGTATCCTGACTGACTTTGAACCAGGGGGACTGGCTTGCCATCTGGCTGGTCTGCCCTTGGTGGGCAGGCACAGTCGGCTTATACAAATGATGACGTTCAGCCCGATGATCTATTTCTGGGCCATAGTGTAAGTACAAAGGTTGATGCATTGGAAGTATCTGACCGGTGGATAGAATCCTGGGGGATCTTCGACGGGATCCGCTGTTGGAGTCAGTGCCGGATACGCTCCTATCTCGATCGGGACAGATACAACCGGATCCGTAATAATCCCCGCCACACGAGCTACACTTTATAGAATGCGAGTTACAAAAGGGATCATCCCCATGGATGGTGTCATACCATTATCAAACACTTTCGACTCGATCGGTCCAATGGCCAAAAGTGTGGAAGATCTTGCAAATATGCTTGATATAATGGTAGACAGCGACAAGACTTCCATTCCTGAAGGTGGGTATAAAAGCTGTTTGGAAGGAAAATGGAGCAGTCTACGAATAGGAGTTCTGGACCCAGAGAAATGGCAGTACCCCCCAGATGCAGCCAGGCCCAATGCCAAAGCCACAAAACAGATGGTAATTGATTTTATCTTATCGAGGATAATGACACAATTGAACAACGATAGGTCAAAGAAACCAAAGCTGTATATCAGAAGTTGCGAAAATTAGTTGCTCAGTTCTATGAAGTTGAATTGATTTCTCTCGATAGCTTGGATACCCTGGATGGCAAAGGCTTATTTACTTTGTTTGGTGATTACACATTGCTACTCCTGAAGATTTAGAGCTGACTATGTAAAAGCTGGGATTACTACACATGGCTTATTTAATCGAGAACTATAAAATCAACTCTTTTAATTCTAAATTTTATAATTAATTCACTATTTAATTTTTTGCTTTAAAATTAAAACTATATATCAATAAATAGTAACTAAATTTCGTACTACAATAACATTTTCAATTTTACAAGTCAATTGTTCTATATAATACTTGAAATCACGTGAATTTACTCGATTTTACAATTTCTACAACTCTTTATATAAATTCTCTTTATTTTTCGATATATAAAGTAATTTCTTTAATTTTTTTTTTATTTATCGTTAAACTTTTTCAATTGAATTCGCGAATTTTATATTGTAGTTTAAAAAGTCTAATTTTCTTTTTATATACTTTTATTTCGTTTTTTATAAAAATATACTTCGAATTTAAAATATCAAATAAAAAGAAAACTACAAACTTAAAAATCTATTAAAAATATACTTTAAAGCAAATATTTTTGCGCTTTAAAAACTTTTTTATAAATACTAATTTTAATTTATAGTTTCAATTAATAACTTTTCAAATTATTACTATAACTTTTTCTAATCAATAAACAAATTGTATACAATCAAAGCACTTTTTCTTATTTACTCTTTATATTACTCAAATTTTACTATTTTTCTCAGTCTCAAATATAGTTTTATCTAACTATATAATCTTCTACTAATTCTCTCTTTATTTACTATCATTTCTATAAACAATATAATCTAATATTTCTCACTATTTATACTCCTTAGTAAATACTAATCTCTTCTTAGTTTATTATCGTAATATATAAAATCGAAAATATACAATGCAACGACAATAGTTTGCGCGACGCAATTCTCGACGAATAATTCGAACAAAAACTGAAAAATATAATAAAATTTTAAGACTAACGAAAATCATTCTACAAAAAAACTAATCTTTTGCGATTATACGAATACATAAACGAATGTCTTTTACAAATATAATATATAGTTTCGAGCGTTTCTTTCCTCGTATTCGACGATTGTATTCTTACTTGAAAATGCGTCTTATTAATCTCCTAGACATAAAAATCTCTTTTTGAATCTCTCGCTAAAATTTTCTCTGTTTTTGCAAACTGCGAACAATTGCGCGAACAAAAATAAGCCATTTTTTTTGGTTTTTCTAAAGAAGAGAACTGAGTATCACAAGTGTTTCCATTTTAAATTGCAGAGAAAAAGGATTGTTAATTGATAAGATATTAAAATTTAAAAAGAAAGGACTAGAAATGAGAACGCGTCGACGCGTTCGATTAAGTGGGCCATGTGTGGTGGCCCCAGCTCTTACTTCAGAGGCAGACTTTCGTTCTGATTTCGAGGGGTATTTGTCTAGCTAGAAAGCAGTCAGGTGCAGACCTTACAGGATGTCATTAGGTTCAACAAGGCCCATGCAAGCGAAGAACTGCCACCAGGTACTATCCGTGGAGTTTTCCTAGAGACTTCGTATTACTGACTATGAATAGATTACCCTCAGCAGGATCTGCTTATCGCTGCTGCTAATAACACCATGGCGTCAAGCGAACGTACTGAAATACTCAATCATGTGATATACATGGGGAAGTCCAAGGGCATCGATGAGACTTTGGAGAAGTACAAGGTTGATGTCATTCTTGGGCCAGCAGATTGTGGATTCAACCTACTCATTTGTGCTAGTGGTAAAACTCTTCGTCATCGAGTCCTAGTGTTTTGGTACTAATTTTCTTTCTAGGTTATCCATCAGTGACGATGCCACTTTCGTACCTCAAATTCAACGGGCGGCCATTTGGAGTTTTTGCCATCGCAAAGGCCCACCGAGAGGACTTACTCCTAAATGTGCTGAGTGCGTGGGAGAAGACATTCCCATCCAGAAAGCCTCCTCCACTATGAATTTCTGGTAAGGATGTATTAACCCTTTTCTTTTCCAGGCAATGAATTTTTTTTTTTTTTTTTTTTTTTGATCTTAAGTGTGGGAACTGTCTGCTCAAAATTGCATTTGCCGAAATACATGCTTGTTTTTTTCAGCACGGCACAATTGTCTCGAGAGACCACTACTAGGAATAAGCAAGGCGATCGACCTATTGACTGCCATGCCTCTATCACATAACGCATTCCCACAAGGATTGGCAACACTGCATTATCTCGAGGTTCTTGTGACCAAAGCTCTGCACGCTCGAGCTTACGTGCTCGAGCCTGGCTGCAGCAGCTGATCACTACGAGAAGTAGCATTCCGCTGGCGTAGGTAAACATCGACCTAGCATCGCGTATAAAGATGGGAGTCAACACTCTCATCTCGTGATTCCAACTCCAACGAGCACGATCAGCAATATGCCTCCTCAACCTCCCCCAGCTCCAGCTCGAGACAACATCTCCAGGCTTTTTAAAGCGGCCGGCGGTGATGCCTACCCCTCGATCGGAGATAAAGAGCAGCCGTGGAAGTAGTGGGTTCAATTCGTGGAGCCCACTTAGGACGGGTCGATGAAAGTCAAGCTCGAGAACTCCAACCAGTTTCAATCAGGTGGTCTTGGGGGATACTGAAGAAAGCTGTTTGGGACGGGCAGGCGAAAGTGGTTGAGAAGGTCGATCTTCTGGTGGTGTTTTCAGGACCTCGCTTCGTGGCTTGGATTGCTCAATTTCAGCTGCACGGTATTGGTGGGATGGCTGTGGTTGTGGTACGGGAGTAGTTGGAGCGATAGGATTGAATGTAGAAATTTTGGGAACTTTGCCATATGATCCAATCGGTTTGAAATGTGTTTGCTCTCCCCGGTCCAGATGTGACTTAGACTCTCGCCCCGCATGTCGGATGTTGAAGAAAGCGGAATGTTAATCTTGCATGAAGCATCTGTTGCCTGCATTCTGCAAGCCCTGCTGCCAACGCCTGAGAGGTAATTGTAACTGAAGGCAGCATCGACCCGATCCCCAGTCCTTGCACATGCGGTCCAAAAAGTGAGGCGACCATACCCGTTCAAGTCACCGAAAGGACATTGCACAAGACCGTGGGGTACTGTATCGGATGAGCCAGAGTGTCGCAGTTCCCGGTGTGGCGCCTTTGTGCTGCCCATGGGCTCTGGGGTTGGACAAAATATATTACTTTCTTTTCCCAGCTAAGTACCATGCGCTTGAACCGCTGCAGGTCTCGTTGGTCGCGACAGCACACAGCTTCATCTGACCGCTCGCGGATAAGCGGGATGAGGCTCAAAATGTTGGTTCCCTCCCTTAATTGCGACGTGCGAAACATTATGCAGTGATATCTATGACTCAATTACGGTCATGCATCAGAGCCCAAGGAGCTGCGGAGTACTGGTACGGAGTTTCTTAAGCGTAACTAAATTAATGCGTCGTTAAAATAATCGTCAAATGAAATCCAAATCACGACTGAATGAAAGTTGTAATTCCACCTCGCTTGATTAGGCGTTTCTATCCCTGCCCTTGTGAAAGTAATCTATTGGCTCGAGTGATGCTTATGAAGGCAGCCTCGTTTCAAACAGCTTCAACTTCCAAATGCTTCTTTTCAGCTCACCATCTTGGGTACCTGGGTTTGCCCATCAATTTCACTTAGGTCTACTTACAGCTCTACAGCCATTTTTCACGGAGTAATGATGGCAGATGAATCGCAACACCCACTGGGTCTTGATAGCACAGCCTTCAATGTGCTAACCACATCAGCTGTGGACTTGTCGAAGATGCTCGCAAATGGCACGATGACAACGTCCAAACTCTTACCACTCTATCTTGATCAAATTGATCAGCACAACCACAAAGGACTACGCTTGAATGCTGTTATCTCTGTTGCCCCCTTGGATTCTTTGAAAGCACAGGCTGCAAAGCTAGATGCGGAGCGCAGTTCAGGAAATGCTCGAGGTCCTTTCCATGGTATACCCATCCTTGTCAAAGACAATATCATGACAGAAGCTTCTTTAGGCATGGATACCACATGTGGCAGCTTTGCTTTGAAGGGGGTAAAAGTGAAACGGAACGCAGACATCGTCACGGCTATTCTGGAAGCTGGAATGCTTATCATTGGGAAGACAAACTTGTCGGTACGTAACAAGGGATGTGAACCCCTCCATTTTTCGGTCTCTAACTTCTGTTCAGGAATGGGCCGGGAAGAAAGGCTACTTGCTGCCAGGCGGTTGGTCCGCAGTTGGAGGCCAGACTCAGACACCGTATGTTGTTGGAGGTTATGTGAAAGGAGATAAATTTCTTGGCCACAGTGTAGGTCCGAATACATTTGAAGAGTTTGTACAGTCACACTAATGCGAGCAGAACCCATGCGGATCTTCTTCTGGAAGTGCTGTTGGAGTTGCTGCTGGATTTGGTCCACTGGCATTGGGAACCGAAACGGATGGATCTATCACTCAACCTGCAGGGCGAGCATCACTCTACGCAATAAAGGCTACAGTTGGTGGTCTCAGTACGGAAGGAACGTCACCTTATAGCGCGTTTAGCGACAGCGTGGGGCCCATTACAAAGACTCCAGAAGACCTTGCCATCCTGCTTGGCATTCTTATGAAGCAGGATTTCACAAGTGACCTCGTCAAATCATGGAAAGGACAGAAAATTGCTTTCCTGGACCGAAAAGACTGGCCTTCTAGCCCTGTTGCAACAAATTTCGTCCCAGAATTGGTGGAGAAACAGGTAAGTAAAGCTTCTCCCTTGAAGAGGAACGCTCAACTGATCGTCGTCTAGGAGTCTGACATCATTGCCGCGAGCAATCTGATCGAGCAACTAGGAGCCAAAGTTGTGAGAGACGTGAAGCTCATTCCTTACAGTGCCTTGGAGATCAACGGAAGGGATGCGCTAGAGGAGGTTTGGGATCATGATTTTCAACAAAATATTGCCAGGTTCCTTGAGGGTTACGTTGACCCGCCGATCAAGTCCGTCAATGACCTTGTCGAATACAACAGGAAGCATCATGAGAAGGAATTGCCAGAAGGTTAGAATCCCTAATATCAACATGGCCTTGACTAACTAACTATGTCATCAGAATTTCCCAACGGCCAAGGCCAGCTCGAAGACGTGCTTGGCAACCACATAAGCGACGAAGATTATGAGAATGCGAAGATATTCATTCGGACTGCTGCTAAGGACAATGGATTCGACGCTATCTTTGCTAAGTACGACGTGGATCTCGTTGTCAGTTTACTTGACTGCCGTGTCGGTTCCATGTCCGCGGCTGCAGGCTACCCACACGCCACTGTACCTTTAGGATACGCAGATAATTTCAATGGTCGCGCCTATGGTCTCACTATTGTTGCTGGAGCTGGGCAAGAAAACAAGATCATTCAGTTCATGAGTGCGTGGGAGGCCAGTCATCCAAACCTGAGGAAACCTCCACCTCAACTCGTCAGCTGGGGTTCTGGAAATGCCTCTATATAGCCATGGCAACGTAAAATAGCGGTAGCAGTATACACAACGTTCAAAAATGGATTATTTGCCGTGATATGCAATCCAGAATGTATTTGGCTTGTCACTAGTGGAAGATAGCTCTGCCCCTGGAACTCGTTTCCGTGGTGGGGGCGGACGCATCCTTTGGGGCCCAGTTCAGGGCGTCTCGCCACCAGAGCGCCCAAGTCTCACTGTACTAGGCCTCGGGCCGCGCGCAGCCTTCCCACGCTAGAAGCCAAGTTTATACTACATACCATCTTGTTCCAAATGCATCTTTTCAAGCTTGCAATACTGTTTCATTCTTGAAGCAAAAATGAGTGTAAGAGCTTCTCACAAATCAAATGAAGATGGTGGACTGCAAAATGCGATCTCTTCCGAAGAAAGGTCCCCAAGCTTCGTGGAAAAAGTGAAGGATCTTTCAGGCACCTCCTGTCGGAAGTATGCTGAGAATACTCCAGACAGTGAGAACGGTCACCTACCCAACTGAGGTGGCAGTCGCTGACCATTTAAAAAAGCTAGCCTATTGGATGACGCAGAAAGAGATTTTCCTAAGATCATAACTAATCATCGAGATGGAACGCATCCAACCAGGGAATCTTTACGGGGTCGACATTCGGACTGGTATTTATCTTGTATCTGGCGGCAATAGGGCATTCTACCAAGCAACCTTCAGAAATGTGTGCTTCAAGAACAACCAGCAGCGAATATCCGAAATCCACCTATTTACAAACTCTACACACAAGCTGCGGTCATCCTTTCTGATACCGATAGGCCATCTCTACAGTCAATCTTGGGCTCGTTGCAGATACTCCTATCATTACTTGACATTAAGGCAGATGTTCAAGATCTGCAACGGCTTCTTTTCGCTATCGTCGGGTGGTTAACAATGCTCTATGCGTCAAATGTTTCTCGAAATGCCCAATTCCTCTCGATTGAGCTGACGAAAAATGCCAAAGGGGAGATATTGGCCTCTGAAAAGATTGATACTACGTCTTTGGAGCTCCGACAGGCATCAAATCGTCCTATTCATCAAGTTCTCAAACATTTTGGGCGCCTCCTACCGAGTCCGAGAACTATCCCAGCTCACGAAACAAAATGCTCGTACACAGACCTGTTTTCCGAACAACTTGTGGTCAGTTGCTTGGATCTGGGGGCACTCGTCAATATTGCTGGAATTCAGGTCGTTTTTGTTAGACTTTCGAGTGGTTTTAGTGCTGAGTAAGCACTGCAATGGATATAATGTCCCCGCACCTAGTTAGATTTTACCACTTTAATCAATTAACCAGATCATCAAATCCATCGAATATATCATTTAAATTGACAGGTTATAAGCCCGAAAAGTGCTCATTGAAACCGTCGTATTATTTTATTCTAAAATATTAATTTTATTCGCTATAGCGACTTTAGCAATTTCAATCGATATTATAGTATCTATTTTTATAGTATTTTACTACGTTTGTAAATAAAATAAGATTAAAATTTTTACAAAGGATAATCATTCTCGATTTAAGAATTTTTATTTAATTGCTTTTATTAGTATTTATACTATTAAATTAATTAATAGCGAAAAATCGAAATCGATTTTTTTTACGTTAATTAATTAAATTACAATTTAAAAAAAAATTTATTAAAATTATTTAAATTATTTCGAATAATATAAACGATAAATTATAAAACAAAATTTTTTTATTAGTTTTTTTGAAAGATATTAAAGAAATTTAAAACGAATTTAAAAAATACTATAAAAAAAATAATTATAAAAAATTTGAATTATTAATATTTCGTTTTATAAAATTTAAAAATTATTAAAATAATAATAATAATAATAATAAAAAATTTATTAATTATAATAAATTTAATTTAAATTAATATAATTAATATATACGTTATAAATATTATAAAATTAAATATAAAATAAAAAGAAAAAATAAAAAAATTAATAAAAAATAAAAATAATTTTTTTTAAATAAATAAAAATTATAATAATTAAATTTATTATCAAAATAAATATAGTAATTATAAATAAAATATAAAATATTTTTTTATTTATTTATTTTATTATATTTATATTAATAATAATAATATTTATTCGATTATTATTTAAAAATAAAATTAAAAAATATATTAAATATTTATAAAAAAATTTTATTTATTATTTTCAATAAATAAAAACTTATATTAATAAAAAATAATTTTTATTTTTATTATTTTTATTAATTCGAATATTAATTAAACAAATTTAAATTTTATTATTTATTTTAAAATTTAATATTTCGAAATATTTTAATAATATATAATTTGATTTTATATATTTAAAACGTTAATAAATATTAAATAAAATTATTATAATAAACGATATTATTATAAACGCGATTAAATATTAAAATTAAAATAAAATTTTTTTTTAAAAAAAATTAAAATTTAAAAAAATTTAATATATATTAAATTTTAATATAATAAAATTAATTTTTATTTTATAATTTATAATTTATAAAATAATAATTATATTTAAAAAAAAACGAGTAATTAATATTATAAATAATAAAAATAAAAAAATAATATTTATAATTTTTTTTATATTAAATTAATATTAAAATATTAATAATATTATTATATATTTAATAAATATTATTTCGAATATATCGACGAAAATTCGATTATTAATTAAATTTTTCGAAGTAATAAATTTTAAAAAAAATTTATAAAAATTTATATATTAACGTTTTAATTATATTAATTATAATATATTTCGAAAATTAATCGATATTACAAATATAAAAATATTGAAATTTAAATTATATATTAAATATAAAATATATAAAAAAATTTTCTTTTTTAAAAAAATAAATAAATAATAAAATTATTAAAAAAAAAAAAATTATATAATAATATTTTTTAATTATAAACGACGTAATATAGTATTTTTAAATTAAACTTTTAAAAAAATAAAAATACTAAAAAAAATTAATTTTATATTCGTAAAATTTATAAAATTATTAAAAAAAATATAAAAAAAAATATAAAAAAAAATATTATTTATTTTAAATATAATAATAAATCGAATAAATTTAAAATATTATTTATTATATAAATATTTATTAAATTTATAATTCATAAAATTAATTTTTTATTAATTTTTTAAAATTATATTATAAAATATATAATTGAAATTAAAAATAAAATATTAATAAACGTATTTTTATAATTAATTTTGAAATTTGAATTAAAAAATTAAAAAATATATATTTTATTTAAAATTTATATTAAAAAAAATTAAATTTTTTAATATTATAAAAAGTTTTAATTATTTTTAAATATTAAATTAATATTAAAAAATTTAAAAATAAAAATATTTATTTTGTATTTAAAAAATTATTTTACGAATTTAAATAAATTTTTTAAATATAATTTAATAAAATTAAATATTATTTCGAAGAATTAAAATTAATAATATTTAAAATTAATTTTAATTTTTTTATAAAAAAAAATTTAAATTTTTTTATTTATTGATAATATATTAATTATTAAAAATACGAATATTATTAAAATTAAAATTAAAAAACATTAAAAAAATAAAAATTTTAAATCGAAAAAAATCGCGAAAATTATATTTTTACAATTTATTAAAAAATGTATACAAATAAATTATTATTATAATTTAACTTTAAATACTTGAATTAAATAAATTTATTATTTTTATAAAAAAGAAATTAATTAAATAAAAACGATTTTTATTTTTATAAATAAATTATTAATATTATGATTTATTTAATTAATTATATAAAATTAAATATTTACGTTTTACGAAATAATTTTTTCGATATTTTAATAAAACGAAAATAATAAAAATTATTTATAAAAAAACGTCGATTAAAAATTACAATATATTTTTCGATTTTACGTAAAAAATTAAAAACGATTATAAATCATTTTTAAAATAAATAATAATACTAAAAAATAAAATAATTTTATAAATAATATAAAAATAATAAAATATAATTTAAAATTATAATAACGAATAAAATTATAAAAAAAATAATTTAATTAAAAAAATTATAATTAAAAATTATTACTTTATATTACGATAATTTTTTTACGATCAATTTTAATATAAATACGAAATTTTCGAACAAATTTAAATATATTAAAATTCGATATTTTTATATAAAAAATATTATAATTATTAAAAATAAATTGAAAATAAAATCAATTTTAAAAAACGATTAAATCGTAAATATTTTTACGAAATAATTATTTTACGATCGATTTACGATTTATAAAATTATAATAAGTTTAAATAAAAATTAATTTAATATAAAAAAATTATAATATTATTTATAAATTTTAAAAATTAAAATAATAATAATAAAAAAACGAATTAAAATAAAACGAAATTCTTTTTAAATAAATTTAAAATATTTTTTAATTATAAAATAAAAATTAAAAATATTTTTACGATAATTCGATATTATAATTAATAAAAAATAAAAAATAATAAATTATAATAATAATTAATATAATAATTACATAAAAATATTAATTGTTTATATTATTTTAAATATTAAAATAAATATATTTTTATAATATTTTTTAATAAAAAACGTATTAAATTTTCAAATAATTTTAATATTAAATAAATATTATAATAAATATAATATTTTTATATTTAATTAAATTTTACTATTTTAATCAATTAATTAAATTATTAAATCCATCGAATATATTATTTAAATTAATAATTTTCGTAAATATTTTAAGTTTTTATTTAAATTTTAATAAAAAATAAAAATTTTTAAAATTATTTCGATTTTTAAATTTTTATAAATTTTTATATATCGAGACGATTAATAAATATTAAAATTCTTTTAAAAAAATAAAAATATTTTTTTTTTAATAAATTTATTTTATTTTATTTTTATCGATTTAAAAATTATAAAATATTAATTACGATATTAAATTTTTCAAAAAAGTTTTTATAAATTCGTTTGAAAAAAAAAAATCGATTTTAATATCGATAAATAATTATTAATAAACGTAATCAATTTTAAGATCTTTAAAAAAAAAAATTTAATATTTTATTAATTAATTTTTAAATAATATAAAAAGTCGTAAAAAAGTTTTTAAAATTAATATAATAAAAATAATTATATAATAAAATTAATATATCGTAAAATTTAAACGTTAATTTCAAAAAAATAATAATCGAATTCTCGTATTAAAATATTATTTTCTATAATAATTAAAATATTATTATTTTATTAATTATTAATAAAATATAATTAAATTTAAAAAATAAATTTTAATTATAATATTAAAATAATTTAATACATAAAAATTATAATTTAAAATTTAATTTTAATTTAATTTTAATTTTAAATTTTTATAAAAAATATATATTTTTTATTATAAAATTTTTAAATTATAAATAAAATAAATTAAAAAATTATATTTTTATTATTAATTCAATTATTATTAAATTAATAAAATAAAATTTATTAAAAAATATAAATTAATATTTAATTAATTTATTTTTAATATTAAATAAAAAATTTTTATTATAAAAAAAAATATTATAATATATATAATTTATATATAAAAACTTTTATATTTAAATATTTTTTATAATTTTATTTATTTAAAAATTGATTTTAAAAATAATTCAAAAATTATAAATATTTTTATATTATTAAAACGAAATTTATTGTTTATATTTAATTCGATTTTT